>JAPPVO010005047.1:0-59123 GCA_030407325.1 Camellia japonica | reverse complement strand
CAATGCAATTTTCCATGGAGAAGAGAGAAATTGAAGATTTCCTAATTGATGATTTACCAGCTTGAATTCACTTTAGGAGAGGATTTATTCTTCTTGAATGCTCCTAACATCTTTTTTCTTACTTGGGCTAAGATATCCTGTCTTAATGCCACACCCAATTGAAAAAGAAAAAACAAAAATGGAATTTATGAAAAGAGGTAATAGATATATACAGAGGTTGTAGATTAAGTACACTTGAAGTAGCTCTAGAAGATCCTGGATGGCTCAGTAAGGAAATAAAATTATAGCTAGTCAACGAAAAATCCATATATACCACATATGCAAAGTTCAGAAATGATATCAATGATCATGAAAAGGAAGCCAGAATGTCACATACTAAGACTCAAATCAGAGGATGGATCACAATTGTACTGTGCTATGTAGTGCTTTAGGGTGTAAAACGACCAACGGTCAAGCTCAAGCATGGGCATAACAATTTGCACATCCTCAGAGATTAGTTGCTTGAAATCTTTATCAGGAGAGGCAACAACCACTCGGTATCCTCTTTGTAAAACTTCATCAACAAGTGTAGCCACAACATCATCTGCTTCATGGTCTTCAATTTTTACGACCTGCATCACTTTTTATTCTCAATATTAAACCTAGTGAAACTAAAATTATGAAATCTAAAATCATCAGTGATCCAACACATTTAGTCCTTGTTCTCCCAATGACTTGATGGTAAGTGTTGACTGAATAAAAACATTCCAGACGCATATGGAATGCTGAGCCCAAATTAGCGTCATTCATTGAATAAAAAAAAAATGAATGGATGAACAACGAGGAGAAAAACAATGCATGGATTTTCTGTCATTCCTGTCAGTGTGATAGATCTTCCTTAATGCTTTTACATGGATATGGAAACAATTAAAGTATACAGAGGCAGCAATTTAGAGTTGAAGACCATATCTCCCCACTAGGAATGGTTCAGATTGTCCAACTATCTCATTTCTTGTGTCCTATATATATAAGGGTTTCACTTGAGCACTTCGTCAAATTAGTCGTTGAGTATGAATACTGTGTTTTACAATAAGCGACAAATAACTCTTATCTGAAAAATAAAAAATATGCATGAGTTACTTTGAAGTTTGAATTGACACTGCACAAAAGTTTCTTTGTTTAAAATAAGAAATATAGACCCTTCACTCATTACTTGTCACTGGAATTAAGTTGAGATTCTTTTACATGTTTCATGCGAATGAAAAAGCAATCAAAAAAAGTTTATGCTCCAAGCATCCACTAGTTGCCAATACGTGGTCAAAAGAAAGGGAAAAAAAGGTATAAGGATGGAATTCTTGTCAGAGTGGTGAATATCTCCGTTTCTCCCCTATCATCAGATATTTTTAAGTTTGCAAATCCTCAAACTCAAACAACCTCATTTACCTAAACATAGAAACATGCTTTATAAACCTACCATAGTAATCTTAGTAATTGTTTGAGCTAATAAAGCATGCTATACCAGATTAACAGCTCTAACATCCTGAAACTTAAGATGCCAGTAAGGGGTTCAGGGATATCCATATACATAAGAATCATCACATAAATGTAAACAAGAAAGTTTACTCACCGGAACATTTAATTTCTTGAGCACATCAATGACTACTCGATGTGACCTCCAAACAGGACCTTTTGAAAATCTTTGTGACACTGAGTTTTGTCTTGAGAATTTTTTCCTATGCGCCTTATATGAAGGTAATAATTGCCTGCGATACTCATTACCTCTTTCCCCATCAATAACCTACAAACCAAAATTCCAGTTAAGTGATTACAAAAAGGAAAAACAGATCAAACAAACTAATAATATGAAATATAATATCCAGAATATTTATTACATAACCATATTTTCAAGATTCTTTATACGGCTGCTAGATGATAAATCTAATGACTTAGGGTGATTGTGTGCGGTAGAACTTAGACATTTATATCGTTGACAAAGTGTCTCATACATCCAATTGTTTTGGAACTTCATAATTTTTTGTGTGTGTGCGCGCTATAATTTTTACTGTAATTTCTTGAATCAATGTCAATAATTAGCCATGTAATTTCCACATTCTTTCGTTATATTTTATTTTCCTAATTGTTTGAATGGTAATCAAAATCAAGCAAGGAAGTAACAATGATTTTCTTTGCATTTTCTTATCTTTTCCACTAACTACATTCATGAACCATTTTTTTTTTTTTTAAATTCTTTTCTGGGACTTCCATATGCCCGTTTCATTAATATTCCAAACCCAGTTTGAAGGTTTCAACAACTTTTCAACTACAATACACTAATTTTCAAGAAACTGAAGGCCTACAGGGTACACTGTACAACATATGGCAATTGATCTAGAGAGAGAGAGAGAGAGAGAGAGAGAGAGAGAGAGAGAGAGCTTACAGCAATGACAGGGTCTGTGAGGCTGACTCGAGAGAAGAAAAGAGAAATCCAATGAGCAAAGAAGTGTAAGCTGGGTGTACTTCCATTGTAACAGAGAGGATTAACGTCCAAGAAGAATACCCTCCTCTTCTTCTTCTTCCATTGACTCTCATTTGGTTCTCCGTTGTTTACAGATTTGTCGTTGCTGGGTTCCAAAGATCGCCCACCAACTGTTTGATTGAGGGACCCAGGAGAGGGAGATGAAAAAACAGCAACAGCGGCTCTGAATTTCCATGGCGTTGTTGTGCTTGTGGTCCTTAAATTGCTTGGCAAGAGAGAAAGACATGGGACGGTGACAGTGGTGGTGGAAGTGGAAGTGAGAGGATGAGGATTGATGCGAACCTGAGAAGCCAAAACAGCAGCTTCGAACATGTCCACCATTGGTCTCTAAACTGTCGTCGTTTGTTTGTTTCGTTCCTTCGTTCGAGCTTTACTACACCCTCATCCACCTTGCTGACAGTTTCCAACTGTGGCAAATTCAGACCGACTTATTTATCTTTAATAATTATAATTTTATTTTTTGTTGGAACAAATAATAATAATTATAATTTAAAATTTTATTTTGTTCGCCAATAGTGGGAGCACTTGTCTCCATTCGCTGCCAACTGAACCCACGCACTTCGGTGTGAGTTGATTTTAAAATTTTTTTTAATTATTTTATTATTTTAATTTGAGATTAAAAAGTTTTATTTGAAATAAATTTTTAATTTTCTTTCATATATTTTAGTTTAGGACTAAAAAATTTATTTTGTCTTTTTGTAACTATTTTAATCCCAACTCACCCCAACCTTATATGCCATACCAATGCTTAATTGAAATAATTTAGTAACTAGCTAGCATATTATTTATTAAAATGTGTCCTATTATTTTATAGGACGTTAGGCTCATAAATTTAAATTCAAATTTTAATTTCAATTTCTTTTATCCAAAAGCCCACATGCTAAACTATTAAGTCAATAAAGACATTATTAACTTCATAAGGACACTCTTTCCAAAAATTTAATAGATAGTTTGTTTCCCTATCTATACAAATTTTGGAAGTTATCTCTCTATTCATAAACCCTTCCATTCCTCTATTCTCTCTTCTCAACCCCTAATTTCCCTAAACCCTTCTCTCTCATCTCTCTTTCTGGTTTTTCTTTCTCTTATCTATCTCTTTCGCGTTTGTACAACTTCAGATCTCTCTCTAGCATGCATGTGGAAGCCAGAATGGAACTTGCTTCTGGCGACAGAAAGAGCAAGATTGAAGGCGAAATGGTGATCATCGATTCACAGCATTGAACTACGAGAGACATAGATGATCTGCCTAAGAAAGAAGCAAACTACACAGCATTAACACCCTTTAGGGTTTGGTTGATCACCGATTCACCGAATCTGCTTGACGAAGTATGCCAAGAGCGACGAGATTCATATACTTCCTCAGTGCGGCCATGAATTCCACGTCACCCTTCGCGACTCCGTCATCTCTCTTCAAAAACCCTAATATGTCATCATCTTTGTCATGGCATGCTCTCTCATCGACCAGACCATCACTATTTGCTTTGTTGATAGGTTTAGAAAATTAGACTTACAGTGATTTAGACAAAAAGAAAGATAGAACGTTGAAATAAATAAAAGAAGAAACAGAGAGGTTCAAAAAAATATTAAAACAAACAAATAGACGATGGTATAATTTGAACAAATAATTTCAAAAATTGAATAGATAGGAAAATCAGGTTGATGAATTTCAACAGATAGGTTGTTTGGTAAATTTCAACATATAGAAAAAAAAATAGGCTTTGTGAATTTCAACAGATAGATTAAAAACAGTAAAATATTTTTGATAGATAGACACAGATTTAAATAGATAGGTTTAAAAAAATCAAACAAATAAGAAAAAAAGATTTGAATAGACAGATGGTATAGACCTCCTAATTTTGATGGACCCCAAGACTTCGGGTGCTTAAAAGCTTCCCGATGATAAAATGATAATTTCTTATTTCTTAGAGATGCTTAAGGTTTGCAAAAGTTGCTATGTAACCCCGTTTTAGCCCAAAATCATTTTTTGTAAAAATAACAATTTTGCCCATCAACCCGTTTTTATCCAAAATTAACTTTTTGAGCTCTACTAAGGAGGTAGAGGTTTCTTTGAGTTTGAATTGATAGGTTTTGTAACGCCTGGGGAAAATTACCTTAATCAAACATGTTCACTTAGGTCCATCCAATATAGAAAAGTGAGAGAGAGAAAGAGAGTAAATCCATAATAATATTAGTAATAATTCCATGACTACCTCTTTCCCATTGAACTATTCTAGTGATTACATCATTGTTTGTCTACATCTACCAACAAAATAAAAATAATTCAAAAGACAAGAGATAATGTAAAGAAAAAGCCAAAAATGAAAACATCGTCTCAAGGAGTGTCCTTGAATACACAAAAATGGAAGTCTAGATTCCCATACAAAAGTAGCCCGAGGCTTAAACATACACATCAAAAGAGAGCTTTTGTGACTCCCATACAAAATCCTTCCCCAAGTCAATTATTTAGATGGCGCCTCAACATCGATTCCTAAAAGGTGGTTAGTTTTGGGGAGAGCTAGTGCCCAATAGGAAATTCAATTAACAAGTTATATAAACAATTAAGATGCACATGATCATGCCATGCACTAGTTAGGATGAAATTCATATTTTCTTATTTAAAATCCAAAAATGTTTCATGCATGATTTTCTTTCAAAGTCTATCTACAACTACGGGGTGGTAAATCTGCTATGATGTCCCAAGCAAGAGCCACAAAACCATACATACATATATAGATTTATATACAAAAAATATTTTCACATTTGCTAACTCTAATAACGACGGGGCAATGGACACCCAAAACCTTTCCCTCTCCACTTTCGCCAACTCCTGAAACTGCGAGCTTGCAAATACCAAAAATCAAGTTTTCCACATTTGCCGACTCTATAAACGATAGGCTCATGGACACCCAAAAACCTTCCCCACATTCGTCCAACGATATGCGCAGACAAGGCAATTGGACACCTTGACTTCCCGCGCGGGTATCATACGCTATTTACCCCATGGACTCATACGCTATTTACCCCTTTGACATTTTCCAAAACATCCATAAGGTGGTTAAATCACATGAGAAAGTATGATGTACAGGATGCATGAGTTTTCAAAATAGATTTTCCGTATAGTTCGTTCAATCCACAAAACATTAATAACAATATTCATCAACAATTCTTCAATTTCACAACTCCATCATCTCTAAATCTCAAGGATTTCTTTCCACAAGTTATCAAAAGTCCATATCTCCATGCCACAATACCTTCAATACATCCAATTTCATCTTTCAAGAGTCAATTTCAGAAAATCCTTTTTTTTTTCTTTCAATTCAATTGGAAAACTCGGGTTTAATAAAATTTGGGGCTTTCCTCCCATTTGCAAATAGAAAGTCAATATTCACCATTTCTAACAATAATCAAGAATGATATGCATAAACTTTTTCAAAACATGAAGGAAAACCTCTTTTTCATTCAACAAACCAACTTTATATCACAAAATCATCTCATACATTACTATAACTAAGAAATTACCACATATATATCTCGAATCAAGGATATAACAAGTTAAAAGTACCCCTGCCTCGAAATGATGGCTAAGAGTTGAAGACCCAACAAGAAATTTGGCCAAAACACTGTAGACACCCCATTTTTTACTGTCCTTAAGGCTTAGGCGCCTTGGGTTGATCACTCGATGATGAGAGTTATGCTGTACAAACATTCAATTTCTTCAGCAAGAAGAGCTTCTAAATCCCAACCTTACGCCCCATTTTTGACAAAAACTATTTTAGACCTCAAAACTCTCTCTTTGAAAATATTTTTGAAAAAGTTTCTACGATGCTCCGAGGCTCGCATTTCGTTAAAAATTGCACTTTTCGGTAAACTGAGTAAGGACAAAGTGGAAATAAATGAAAGAGAGGTGAACTCTTTAAAAAATCTTTTAAACCTCTTATTTATAGGTTTGGATTTGAAGAAAATAGGAGGAGAGGGAAGAAAACTAGTTGGGGAAATAGTTGGGGATGAAACCGTTGAGAGAGAATTGAGCAACCTTCACTAAATCAGGCCTATCTTTTTTTACACTTGGACTTTAGTTGTGAGGCCACCACCGTTGAAAAGTGTATTTCTGGAGCTTCATTTTAGACCCAAGAATCTCCTAAAGCCGAGTCCAGATGAGGGCGATATGGCTGTTTGAAGTTAGGCATCAATCTGATTAAGCTAGAATTGAGCAACCTTCACTAAAATAGGCATATCTCTTTGCATACTTAGAATTTAGATGTGACGCTGCTACCATTGGAAACTAGACTTCCAAGACTTCAATTTAGACTCAAGAATAACCTGAAAAGGATTCCGGATGAAGGAGATATGCCCATTTGAAGTCCGCCCTAGAAGTAGATTTTTGATGGCCGGCCACCATTGATGGCTGGCAATGCACACTTCTGGCCTGTTGGCCACTGATGAAAAACCTAGATATTTTTGGCCAACTATCCCCCAAAAGCTCCAGCTATTCCAAGCTTGATATTTTTGACCTAAGTGGTTGTTTTTCTATATAAAATGAACATTCCTTCATGGTTTAAGGTTGAAAAAAATTCCAAAAGTTCCAAAACTTGAAATTCTCTCTCTATCTCTATCTTGCAACCTATACACCCTCTCTCTACACTTCCTAAACCAATATTGGAGCTCTCATTACTGAGATTATTAAGTCCAAATTTCAGCCCTTAAGAGTGAGAACTTGTTGGTTTGTGAACAAAAGTATTATTTCTCTTCAAGAGGTATAATTTTGAGCATCTTTGCACTACTTCTTTTCTATCTTTTCTTGTTGATTTTGAAGTGTTTTTGGACTATTTTTATGGGCTAAAACTTGTGGTTTAAGGCTATTAAAGGTAAAGGGGTTAATCACCCTTTTTTGAACCTTGTTCTCTAAGCCTTTGCAGTTGTGTTTCCCATTTCTTCATCAACTTTTTTTGAGATTTTTACCACTGATTTTCAAAGGTTTTCAAAGCTAAAAAGTGGTTTTGAAGTCCCAAAAATGGAGGGGTTAGCCACCCCTCCTTTGGCTTGTTTACTAGCTTAAATTGTTCCATGTTTTAACATATTAGTTTAGCTACTTTTGTCTTCATTCCAACACATTTTTGTACATTTTGGGGTTTTTTTTGGATTGTCTAAACTCTAAAATTTTGGGCTGAAACTTGTGGTCTAAGGCCAATAAGGGTGGAGAGGTGGCTCACCATTCCTTCTACCTAACTTCCTAGGCCTTTATCCTTGTGTTTCCCACACTTATACAATTTTTTTTCTAAGCTTTTAAATACTGATTTTTAGAGTTATTTTAGTGGCCAAAATCATGTTTTGAAGTCCAAAATTAGAGGGGTTAGCCTCCTCTCCTTGTATCTTGCTTACTAGCCTAGTTTGTGCCATGTTTTAGCATGTTAATCTAGACTTTTTTTAGCTCAATTCTAGTATGTTTTAGGACTTGTTTTAGACTGTTTGGCACTGTTTTGGACTGTTAGTTGCATTTGAGCTTTTTTTTGCATGCTTATAGTGTAATAGTCCTCATGAGCTTAGTGTTCTAGGCCTTAGACATCATCTCATTTGAGTTGATAGTATTTATTTATACTTTTCTCACTTATTTTCAACACTACTAATCTCTGCAACCTCCCTTCTTTCTTGGCTTTTGTTTTGCTTTGAGAGTTGTTTCAAGCCTCTTGTTCTTTTAAGCATGAGATTGAGGTTGTCATGATTAATGGTTTAATCCCTTTTAGAGGTTCATTATCAACGGCATGACATCTCTTTCATGTCTTAAGTTAACTCTTGGTTTGGTACTTCACTCCATTAGAGGACATAAATTCATTATTGGACGTAATGAATTAAAGGATGGTTGGAAATCTAAAATTGAGACTAAAAATGGTGCAAGATAATAATTGGTGTTGTGTTCAATCGGACGTTAATTGAACACATGGAAGCTTGAAGCATTTCATACTCATTAGTGATGAAATGATTCAAGGTTCCAAGGTCACCACTTCCCTTGATCTTTCATGAAAGGAAAGTTGTATGAGTCTTATTTTGTTGCATTTATTGAACTTGCACACTTGGTTTCACAAGCCATTATGCAATGAAATTGCATTCATTAATGGTTTGTGAACCAAACTTGTTACTCCTTTGATTTATTCATGAAAAGGAGAGATAAGTTGTGCAAACAAACCCTTGAAAATACCCTGTATATGCTTTGTTTGTCCTTTGTCGCAGCAAGGAGAACTGGGTAGTAGTGGCTGGCAGGTGGCCGGCTGTAATAACCCTGACCCTGAGTAACGCTAATTGGTACTTAATTATGCCTAATAGTAATTAAGAGGGAATCTGAAATTAATTTGCATGTGTTTCTATCTGTTCGGTGCCGAAATATCTGTTCGTGTTTTAAACTTTAAATTGCGAATTGGAAGCCTTATCGGTACCCGATTCTGAAATTTATTAGTGTTTTAGACTAGTTAGATTTTATGTGATTTTATGGTGGGTTCCATTAAAATTCGATTCGGTGCGATTAAATTAGATTAAATAACATTAAATTATGAGTTCAATTATTTACAATAGTGCCATTGAAGCCCACTATCTAAGACAACCATGGAACTTAGTCTTAGAACATTGTTTTCATCACCTTGTGAGACCAATGGCTAGAGAGAGAGTGTGTGAGGGGAGCTTGGTTTCAACAAGGATTGCTAGAAGAAATTGTAGGAGAATTGCAAGATTGAGCTCACATACTTGAAATTGAGAACTTAAGGTAGAGATTTCATTTTCTATAACTAGAATTTGAGTTCTTCTTGCATGTTCTTGGCTAATTTGGTGATTAAAGTTAGGAAGGGGTTTAACATGTTGAATTTAAGCTTAATTTATGCATGCATGCTCATATCATGCTATTTGAAGTTGTTTGGTATCAAATCTTCACATGCATGGCCATATTTTTACTAAGGTCCTTGAATTCATCAAAATTCTAAGGTTAACTTTGCTTTGGATCATGTTTTAGAGCTTTGAAATCCATTTGGACTCATGCATGTTTGTTTAAACTTTGCTCTTGGTGATTTATTGAAATTGTGATCAAATTGTCTCACCCATGGGCATTGATTTTACAAATTGGTTTTTTGAAACTTGTTGTACTATTAGTTTGAAATGTTTTTCCAAAAATTGAGCCCAAGAGGTTGAGTTTTGAATGGTTAAAAGTTGGATTTGAGCATTGGGGTTCAATCTGGAATTTCCAGATTTTGGACCCACGCTCGAGCGAGGAACTCCACGCTCGAGCGAACACTCTGCGATCATGCCTTCCGCTCGAGCGAGCAAAGTGACGCTCGAGCGTGAAATGCGTGCATCCATTACTTTGCATGAGTTCACAGTCCGCTCGAGCGAGGGATTCCACGCTCGAGCGAGGACTTGTGTCTCACGCTCGAGCGAGGGTCGAGCGTCCATCGAGCATAAATTTCGAGCATCCAGCATTTTTACTGTAGCACACAGTCCGCTTGAGCGACAGAATTCACGCTCGAGCGGAGACCCTTTGTCTGCATGCCCGCTCGAGCGTAGAAAGCCACGCTCGAGCGAGACCCCTGTTTTCTGAAAATTTTGTAAAGTGTCTACAAATGCATTTTTTTGCACCTTCATTCCATCCTAGGAATTCCTAGGCCATGTTTAAGACTCTATAAGAGGAATTCAAGGGTAGAAACACACTTAGAACCGATGACAAAAGTTTTGTATAAGCTAGAACGTGTGTTTCATGTATATGTCTGTTATGTGTTATGTAGGTCACGTGCCGCACTCTGTTTGACCTTTTGGCTCCGCCTGTCTGTTTCAACACCCACTGTGATTAATAACTTAGTAAAGATATGTTCAACTGTACTTATTTTCTGTGTGACAAAATGAGATCTGTTTTCTAAAATGATATGTTATGTATAATGAATGATTGTCCAATTTCTGACATGTATCCGTGACATCCTTAGTACCATGTGAGATTTACAGCCGTGACCCGGTATCGGAGGTTCCTTCGTGGAACTTTACGCTTCATACGTTCTGTTGTGTTACGCCTTATGCGTTCTGTTTGTGCACTAATGCTCGTGCTGGAGGCCCGCCATGGGGGCTTAGCTGTCTTGTTACCCGGATCCGGAGGTTCCTTCGCGGGAGCTAAGGAGGTTATTCATAACCTTACGCATTGCGCGTTCTGTTTAGTTATACTAATGGATGTATCACGTAAATGTAACCATGACTTGTGATTTCTGCCTATATATGATCTGATCAAGTATGAATTTGAAAAGCTGAATTATGATTTCGATCTGATCAAGCATGATTTTGATACAATATGAATTGATTTCTGAAATCTGTATGGACTCATTCATTGAAACCCCTTTACTCTGTTTATTATTCACTGGGCTTTCACTCACAGTTTACTATATATATGTAGGTGAGGCGGCACAGGACCCAGGCCAGAATTGATAGCCTTCTGTTTGTTTTGGTCAGCCACCCGTTGTGCCTCCCGAGGAGGTTCCGCTTAAAGCCTAACGCCTTGGCCGTTTTTGCACTTCATGCTAGTTTGTGTGTCTGTTTTGTAACATCAGATCTTGGGCTTACATTTTGTAAATACTTTGTACATATTTGGTGTATCTGACTAGCATGTTTATGTATATAAATAAGTTTTGGATTTCCCTGTCCCATATACGTCATCACAGCTCATTGGACCTTGTTATTTTGTATATTTGCTTCCGCAGCCCCCTTCCTATTTGTTAATCTGTTCAGAGGCCGTAGGTAATCCTCGGATTACTGGCCGGTTACGGTGCCGAACCTATAGGGGCGGGTTTGGGTCATGACACCGGCAGACCACCTTTGATGGCCGACCGACCATCACTGGTGGCCGATAGTCCTCATCACTAGCCGGCGGGGCACTGGTGCAAAATTTCAGCAATATGTTCCTTTGGCGGAGTAGAGTGAGCAGTAGTGTTAGTGTTCTATTGTGCAACAGAGGCTCTCCAGCAGCAAAGCAATGGCCTTTTCAAGTGGAAACCAAGCACGTGCATGATCATTCCTTGCATTCCGAGCTTGTTTAAAGTTTAAATATTTAGATTAAATATTTGTTGTAATTAATTAGTTGTAACTAGTTAATTTTGTAAAGTGTTGTATTTAATTAGTTAGTTCAACTAGTTATTCAATTTCGTTTTGTAAGTAGTTAGTTAATTAGACTAGTAAGTTAGTTAATTTGTTGTAATGATTTAGTTAAGTAGTTTAGCTATTTATTCCATTTGTTTTGTAATAATTAGTTTAGCTTTAATTAGTTAGTTAATTAGCTTAGTTCATTCGGACTCTCCTTCATAAAAGCGTAATGTAATAATGTGTATGTCTTCCAACCCCACGTCTTTCTCCCTTTTATTTACTAGCTTATGGTGGTTAGTTTAGGGATATCACGTTTTGTTTAGCATTCTTCATGTTTACATCCATTTAATTATTGCACTGAGAGACTCGGTTCATCATTCTAACTGCATTGTCATACTTCTTTGAATACGTGCTTAGACCACATGTTATCAAATTGTTTCATATGCCATATTAGTAGCCGAGCCTATTTAAATTGCATATCGCATGCGTTGCATTAGTCATCTTGCATAAGTTAGGATCATGCATTTTTCTAACTCATAGCTCTTTAGCTTAGAGTACTAGGTAAGCTTTTATCAACTTTAGCATAATTGCATGAGTATGCTCATTGCCATGTCTAGTATGCTTGCCATGAGGCTAAGTGCTTAAATGTTAGACTGCTTGAATACCTGTGGATGAAAGCTTGTTGCTTGAATTGGAATAATTTGAGCAATGTTTATATGCAATTACTTTTTCAAGTGGTACATATTTCGAAACAATTTTCAAAGCACACATGACTCGAGATTTTCTAAATCTTGTAGGTTAGTCTATACTTGTGTGTGTGCGCATCACATAGTAATACTAGCCTAATAATTGGAGCAAGAGCATATAATGTAGATAAGATTCATATCATGATTAGTAGAGGCCGATCTTTGATCGGGCGAGCGGCGGTGCTCAAATGTATTCATGACCTTCCCCTCTCGTACCTAAGTTCCCGAGCTGAAACAATCTTGGTGATGACGAACACGTGGCCTTTGGCACGAGTCATGGGTTTCCTAAATTTTTGCAAAATAAAATATTTAGGTGGCGACTCTGTATCTGGCAAAGCAGTCCATTTTTGACAATTTGATTCAAAATTGATTTTTCAAAAGATTTGCCGGAGTTGGACTCTTTAGTGTTTATCAATTTCACATTGCACTTGTGAGATTAGATTCAGAACCGCGGGAGTTCGAACTGTAGGGCTTATTTTGACCTCTCGAAAGGGAGGTGCGAAAAAGTTGAGCTACAAACACGATTCAATCGGTGAGAATCTTGAATTAAGCTCACTCTTCACTTTTCTTGAAGGATTTTAGATAAATCTTTAGTAAAACTTGAGGAATTTAAACATTTTTAGGGTTAGAGCTCGAAAAGGAGTGTTAGAGAGAGAGAAGAGTTGGAAAAAGTGAGAAACAAAAGTGTTTGATTGACTTTTAAGTAAGCTATCTTGACCAGACCGCTCAAGTGAACTTTTCACCACTTAAGCAGTAAATGCAAGGTTCTAGAGTTTTGCAGAGCTACAATGAAATATTGGGAGCCTAGATTTTACACTTGAATGACCACTTCATTGCTCGAGCGGTCTTGCCTACAAACATGCAAGATATTGAAGTTGCGCATCTACACTCGAATGACCACTTAAATGGTCACCAGAAACAAACTATTATAACCTACCCTCCTTAAAGAATTTCGTCCCCAAAGTTTCGTAATTCCTGTCAAAACAACTCCAACAATTCCCAAGAAAATGAATACTACAATAACAATAACTCCAATCATCACAACATCACCAATTGAAAACCAAAATCTAGTCAAAATTCTCGTCAAGACACACAAGTCTTTAAGGAATTAACACTTTCCATTACTCATCTCCACAAGATGTCAAAATCCTAAAACCACGTACTTGTGCATGTATGCATGGCTTGCATGTATTAAGGGCACATGTGCCCGCACTTAGGGGCTTCGTCGTATGCCTGGACGCACAGGATTTGCATGGCCATGCATGGGTCGCACGACTGCACAAGCTACATAAGCAGCTTATCCGGTCGCACAACCTATCGGCAGTGTTGAGTGAGTTTTAGCTCCGAATTGTTCGGAAGACGCAAGAAGAAAGCGATGGGCAACCCTAGAGTGACCTAAGGCATTCTGAACCTTCTCCTTCAACCTATATATAACCCCCCTCTGCTCCCCTCTTTGAGGGAAGTCAACTTTTTGCTAAGTGTTGAGAGTTTTAAGAGAGAAACATCACTTCTCTTCACCCAAAACCCTTATCCAAAATTTATAACCCTAGCAGCAGCTCTTAACAAACCTAAAGTACATTTAAGGTTTGAAAACGAAGCAACTAAAGTGAAACCGAAACCTGAGGGAAGTTTTAAGCAAGAATTCTAAAGCGTTTCTCGTATTTTCTTACTCTTTTCTTGTGTTTTCTACAAAAAAGTGAGTAAGTTTACCATCCTTGATTTATTTCAGTAGTTTTTGGTCCCTTATTTCAGTTTAGGGTGTTAGTTTTGCATGTTCACCATGTAGTCTCATTGTTTTGCATGCTTTTTCGTTTTATTTTGCATGTTTTGTTTGAGTCATATAAACAACATGTTTAGGTTATTGTTACTTTCATATTTGCACGTATGAGGCCCTGTTTAAACAACATGCATATTAGTTTAGCATGTCTTATTTGTTATTTGACTTATTTGCATTAAATGATGTTAGTACCTGTAGACACCCCATTTTTTACCGACCTTAAGAGTTAGACATCACCGATTGAGCGCTTGATGATGTTGCGTATTGTGCTCGTTCTGAGGTTGCGGAGTCTCAGTTGCGAGCCTTACCTCCGGACTTCTAGACTCTTTTGTGCCTTGCCTCGGTTTGCGAACCAGGCCCTCTTTTCTTTGTTTTCTCTTCCCGAAGGGAGGGAGAGGTCTCATAGACCATCTCTTAGTGGCCGTAGGCTACGTTTCGTGGTCGTAGGCCATTTTTCCCGTTTGGAGCCCGGTTCTCGGTTTTCGGAGCCGTCGGCCGTGTGCCTCGGTTCGGGACCACTTAACCACCTCTGTTTGCTCCAGTTTTTGGCATACACCTTTTTTCCTCCCTTTTGAGGGACATTGTGTCTCAAGAGATCAACTTCGTGGTCAAACGCCACCTCCGGTGCTTAATAGTCAGTTTTCGTGCCCCCGGGCCGCGCGTTTCGACCCCCGAACCTTCGTTTTGCATCGGTTTGGGTTCATTTTTGGCGGAGACCTTATTTTCATTGTTAGAAAGGTTGTAGGAAGGTGGGAGGCCAGCAATTGTTCTGAAAACCAGCTTTATTCCTTCATCGCTCTTCATCGCCTTTTTCTTCACTAGAAAGCTGGTTTTTTCCCATTCCCCGGGCCACTTTTTCTAACTTTCCACCACACCATTGTGTTGTACACACCTGGGAGGCCACCAATATGGGTAGGCCGGCCAACAATTGTTCTTGACCCTTTTGAACCCCTCTAAAAAGCTAGTTTTTCTCTTTCCTGGTTCACATTTTCCGGTTTTTGACAATACAGCTGTGTTGTACACACATGGGAGGCCACCTTTCTGGGGTGGCCGGCCAACAATTTTGGTTGAACCTTTTGCACCTGGTCGGCCGGCCAGGGGAGGTGGCCGGCCGGCCACCTGAACCTTTTGAACCTGGCCGGCCAAACTTCTCTCTCCTGGTACATGCCAGCTGTGCCAGCTGTTTTGCACCAGACCCCTGCCCGAGGGTCTGCCCTTTTGGGGGGGAAATTTGAATTGTGTTTTTCCCCCTTTTCCCTTGGCCTCTCTTCTATATAACCAGCACCCCACCTCCATTTCTAAGGGTTACAAAAACCACCCAAGGCTCACCCCCCCCTTCTCCCTCCATTTTCACTATTCCAAGCTCCAAAACCCTAGTTCCTTGGCCATTTTGCACTACAACCTATAGCCTACACACCTCCACACTCCATTCCAACATCTTGAGGCTGATTTTCAGAGGTTGAAAACTCACCAACTTGGTCCAAAAGCTGCTGAAGTTTGGTTCTACAAGGGTAAGCTCCTATTTTCCTTTTTTTTGCATATCTTTGCTCTATATCTTAGCTCCTTTTGCTTACATTTTTGGGCTTTGACCTGAACTGAAAATGGTCTTATTTTGAGCTTATCTTCATGTTTTATTCAGGACTTTTTTTCTGTTTAAGGTCTTCTACTTCCCTTTGTGCTTTATCCCTATTTTAGGGCCTATTTTCCAGGGTATATTAGCCTAACTTGTGAGCATTTATAGGCTTCGAGCCAAACTGTAAAGTACCTTATTTTGAGCCCCTATTCAACTTTGTTGAAGGGCTCTTTGCTGTTTTAGGCCAGATACTGCCCCTTTCCTTTTATCTCTCTTTTGGGGCTATTTTTGCATCATATTTTGGCCTTACTTGTGAGCATATTCGAGACTTATCATAAACTGAAAATGGTCTCATTTTGAGCCCCTCTTCAACTTTGTTGAAGGGCTATTTTCTGTTTGAGGCCTTTTACTTCCCTGTTTGTTCAATCCCTCTTTTAGGGCCATTTTTGCATGATAAATTTGCCTTGTTTGTGAGCCTTTTTGGACCTCTACCTAAACTGAAAAAAGTCTTGTTTTGACATCATCTTCATGTTTTATTAAGGTCTATTTTCTGTTTGGGGCCATCTTCCCCCTATGCATGCTTCATCTCTCCATGATTAGGGCTATGCATTAGAGCACTTGCATTGGCCATGGTTTGGCCTCTTAGCCACTGAAATCCAGTGGATTTTCAGTGGCTTAGGTGCTTTCTTGAAGGCCAAAATCAGAGGGGGGTGACCCCCTCTCTCCTTGTCTTGTTTGATGGTCTTTTGGGCCTTTCAAAGAGGCCCTATCTTGCATGCTTTGTTGACTGATTTCAGGGCTAATTTGGTGAGTTTTAGGACTATCATATTTGATTTCCAGAGTTAATTTTGCCATGCTAAGTATCCTTGATGCATGTGCTTAATAACCCCTTGTATGCCCTTCCAAAGGAGCCCCTCATTTTTACATGCATTGGCTGCATTTCCATGTTTATTTGGGCATATTTTCACATATTTTGTTCACTGATTTTTTCTGGTTTGGTGAGATTTCATATGCTTCATATACATGCCATATAAACCATGTTTGCTAGTCTCATAGTTGCATGCTATTTTAGTCCATCTTGCTAGCATCTTTTGGCCATGCTTTGAACTAGAAATGTTCATGTTTGGGACTGCCTTGGCTCTGTCTTTCTGCTTCATAGTCAAATAATGCATACTTTGTATAGCTACAAGTCAATATATGTGCCTAATTTTGAGTTTCGGGACCATTCCATGCATTGTATGACATATATCCATGATTCGAGATCACTTAGCATCATATTTCAGTAATGAAATTCACATGCTTGTATGTCATATTTCATGCCTTGCCATATCTCGTTAGAGTGGCATTTGTGCCTTAGGATCGGTCCTCGGTTTGCGTGCATGTGTGCACGCATCTCGAGTATCTCATTTCCATCTTATGGCCACTGATGTGAGTGTGGCTGAGATCCACTCATGTTGGTGTAAGTCCATTATGCATTGTGTATGCCATTTCATTTCATAGCATTGCGTATGCTAGACTGTATGTTAGAGAATTGTGTATGCCATGTCACATCGTGCATTGTGTATGCCATTTCATAGCATTGTGTATGTTAGGATTGCATTCATGCATGTCATGCATATGGCATTGTGCTTGGGATGGGAGTTAGCCCAAGCATGGGAAACGAGGGACGTTTCGTACTCCGAGTGACGGAACGTGTCTCAATTCCCAATCGCCGACACTCCGGATTAACCATGATGGAGTCTTGGTCTTGTTGTGTTTATATGTGCATTCATTCCATATTAAGTCGTGCAATTCGACTCCCCGGCCATCAGCATCGATATGCGTGATTGATGGCACGAGGATCGAGGACTACACTCCCCGAAGAGTGGTCATGCACACTGTAGACACCCCATTTTTGACCGCCCTCAAGACTTGGGCATTACTGATGGTTTGCTCAGTGTTGAGAGATGTGCAGGGCACAGGTTCAGTTCCTTCGGCAAGGAGAGAGGCAAACCCTTCAAAACACTTTGTTTAGGGGTTTGGAGTTGAAGAAAAGAGGAGAGAAGGGGAGAAAACTGGTCTGGGAGAAGTTCGGCATGAATCCGGGTATGAGAAATCGAGCAGCCCTCGCTGAATCGGGCTTATTCAATTGCACACTTGGAATTTACCTATGAGGCCACCATCGTTGGAAAGAAGACTTCCAGGGCTTCACTTTTTACTCAAGAATCTCCCAAAGCCAAGTCCGGGTGGAGGAGATATGATTGGTTGAAGCTGGGCATCATCCCGGTTGGATCGAGTCTGCGCGACTTCACAGAAAAGGGCATAACTTTTTACACAGGAGGAATTTTGATGTAAGGTTTGCGCCATTGGAAAGCTAACTTCCGGGGCTTCGATTTGCATACCCACCGACCTTTTTTTGACCAAGGAATCATCCATCGGCACTCTATTTAGCCGACCGGCACTATATAGTGCCGACCGGCACTTTATTTTGGCCGATGATCGAATTTTCTGGCCGGTTTGCACCCTTTGCACCCCCCAAGCCTGGTGCATACCAGCTGTGCCAGCTGGGATGCACAGAATCAGATCCACGTGCATCCATGTGCCTATTTTGCACCCTTGACCACCTTTTGGCCTTATTTTGCACCCTTTGCTCAAGGCTTCTTGAGGAAGCCTTGACCCCTTGTCTTGGCTTCCTCAAGAAGCCTACCAGCTGTCCAAGCTTCTTTGATAAGCCAAGACTCTCTTGCACCTCTTGAACCTCCCTCTTTTGCTTAGCCATATGTCTTCTTTGCCTATATAAGCACCATTCCTTCTCCTTTGTCTAGGGTTGGAGACTTTGGAACAAAAACCAGAGAAATATATGTATATCTGATATATACATATACATCCCTCCATCTCTCAATATATCTCTCTCATTCCACCTCCAAACACCCTTGATCTTGGGCTATTTCTTCACCACCACCTAGCACCACCACCACCACTCCATTTCCAGCACATTGGAGGTCATTTGCAGAGGCTAGGAGTTCATTTTTTTGGATCAAAACCTGCTGGTTCATTGGTCTTCAAGGGTAAGTGTCTATTTCCCTCAAACTAGCATTTTCTTGGTTCATATCTAAGCCATAGTTGCATGTATTTTTGAGCTTCGATGTAAACTACAAAGTTGCTTGTTTTGAGCCCTTCTTCAACAACATTGAAGAGGGCTCAACACTGTTGGGGGTCTCCATGTAGTACTTACCATTATACCCCCTCTTTGGCCCCCATTTTTGCATGCTTTGTTAGCCTACCATGCTTCTGTTTTTGGGTCTTCGACAGGCCTGAAAAGGGTCTTAGTTTGACCCCCTCTACATGTCTCATGAAGGGTGTTTGGCTGTTTGGTGCATCCTTTTGGTACTTCATGTTATACCCCTTTGTGGGCCTTAATCTTGCATTGCATTTTGAGTATGTTTGCATACTGTTTTGGGACTTGTTATCTACTGTAAATGTTCATATTTTTGGTCCCTATTCAGTGTTGTAGAAGGACATTTTTCTGTTTGAGCATTGTATCTATCACTTGCCTCATTGCCTCCCTTGAGGAGCCATTTTTTTTGCATGCCATGTTAGTCCCACTTGTGCTTGCTGTCTTGCCATGCTTTGTACTATGAACATGCTTGTTTTGGGACTGTCTAGTTGCTGTCTTCATACTTCATGTTCATATCTTGCATATTTGGCATAGCTATAGGCCATTTCGGGTGCTAAAATTCATGTTTCGGGACTATTCCGTGCATCGGGTGTACTTTGGCCATGATTCGGGGCTGTTTCGCCCCTCATTTAGCTACTGAAATTCCATTAGCATGTTTGCATATCATTTGCCATGCCATTTCATGCCTTTACGCCATTGCCTCAGTTTGCGTGCCCGTGTGCACGCATTTCGAGGCACTTCATTTTCATCTCACGGCCTCTTATGTGAGTGTGGCTGAGGTCCACTCATGTTAGTATAAGTCCCTATTGCATTGCATATGCCATTTTAGTCCCATTGCATTGCGTATGCCATCTCCTCGGTTTGCGTGCCCGTACGCACGCATTTCGAGGCATCTTATTTTCATCTCATGGCCGCTGATTTTGGCATGCTTGCGAGTTACCCGTGTTAGTTAAGACCACCATTGTATGTTTTATTGCATGCCATACTTGTTAGTTTAGGTTGTGTGCCTAATACATATTGCATGTTTGTATACTTGCCTCTATGTTCATGTTGCATGTTTAGTTCACATGTTTAGGTTGCATTTGGCATGCATGTCTTGCCTCCTGAATTACCATGATAGAGGTTGGGCCTCTTGTTTGTTTGTATGCATTTCATTTGATATCAAAGTTGCTAACTTGGCTTTCGGGCCATCATGCATTGAAATGCGTGATTGATGGCCCGGGGGTCGAGGGCCATGCTCCCTTGAGTCCATTGCATGATAGGGAGTGTGTCCATGCATACATTTGCCTAGAAATTCTATGCTATGCACTGCTGGTTTGCTGTTTGCTGTCACAACTGTCTCCTGCAGGAATTTAGTGCCGACCGGCACTCTTTAGTGCCGACCGGCAATCTTTTTGTGCCGATAAGCTCCCCAGCAGCCGGTGGCCACCTCAAGCAGCCGGTGGTTATTTCCTCTAGCCGGTGGTGCACTGCAGTGAATTTGGAAGGTGTTCTGGGACTCTGGCAATTTTCCAGGGAGGCAGGACAGTGAAACAGAGGCAGCAGTGGTGCGGTGTGGGCTTTCCGGGCAAGTTGGATCGAGCATGCATCATTCGCGCATCCCGAGGCAGGGCTGAGGCCCCTTTTTCCTTTATTCATTTGGTTTAATTTGGTAGCTAGAATTCTGTAATAATTTATTTATTCGTTTATTTTTCTTGGACTGTATTATTATTTTTGTCCCTCCGAGTGAGGGCGAATCTGTAATAAGTGTGTGTGAGTGCGGTGTATGTCTTCCAACCCCCACTTCTTTCTACCCTTTTATTTACCTGCTTATGATGGTAGATTAGGGCACATCTAAATTAGCACACCTTATGCAATGCATGTGTGCATTCATGCATTTGTTTACATACACCGGGCTCGGTACATCATACAAACTACATCGTATTTTCAATTCCAATTTGAATACGTGATAGTTGTAACATTTCACATGCCATGATTAGGGTTAGCCGAGCCTACTCTAGATTGCATCTATGCCTGTGTTGCATTAGCCATTTAACATGAACTAGGTCATGCATGTTTGCTAACTAGTTCATTGTATTTGGCACGGAGTACGATGTAAGTTTTTACGCTTTAGATAGCGCATGCGTGTGAATGCTAACATGACAGTATGATTGCCATGCGGCTAAATGCTTATGTGATATTACTGTTTGAATGCCTGTGGGTGGAGGTTGGATTGCGTGAGTTGGAACAACTCATTGAAATCCGTATTTTAGCCTACTTGCGAGTAGCAAAAACTAACACGTTTTTCGAGACAAAACGGATATGCAATGTTTATTTCCAAATTAGGCAATCTAGTCTATACTTGTTTTGCTGTGCGCATAACATAGTAATTCTAGGCTAATAATTGGGATAAGAACACATAACGTTTTCAAAATCGGATATCACGGTTAGTAGAGGCCGGTCTTCGGACCGGGCGAAAGGGGGTGCTCATAGCTGACCTTCCCCGATCGTACCCAAGCTCCCGAGCCGAGACATTTGGTGATGACGGACACGTGGCCTTCGGCACCGAGTCAGGGTTTCCTAAATTTCCCCATTTTAAAAATATTTAGGTGGCGACTCTGTAATCTGGCAAAGCAGTCCATGTTTGGCACTACTTTTCAAAATCTGTTTTTCTCAAAACGATTTGCCAGAGGTGGACTCTTTGGTTCAGATTGAGAACGTGACATTTGAGTCCTTCGAACTGTAGTGACCCAATATCGAACCGGAACGGGGGGGGGCTCGCACTCCTCCCCGGGGCGCGTTCGGGGACGTCTACCACACATATGTGAAAATACATTGCCATGCCCCTTTCTTGCTCTCTGTTGCAGCAAATCAGAAGCCGGCATTCTTTTGAGCTTCGTGCAATATTCCGAGCTTAATTGTAAACAGAGGCTAATGGGGCATCGCAATGGATTTCCGCGCAAGGCAATTCAAGCATGCATCATTCATCGTTTGGAACAGAGCTGAGGCGGTCCATAGATTTGCGTGCTAGTTTATCGCTTTTCTAGAATTAATTTGTTAATTAATTAGGATTTTGTATTTATTCAGACTGTACTATTCATTTGGACTGTATATTATTTATTCAGACCCTCCGAGTGAGGGCACAATTGTAATAAGTGTGCGTGCGTGTGATGTATGTCTTCCAACCCCACGTCTTTCTCCATTTTATTTACTAGCTTGTAATGGTTAGAATAGGGCATGTTTCAATTAGCATACAGTATGATAGCATGTTTGCATTCATTCATCTGTTTTGCATGCACCGGGCTCGGCGCATCATACTCACTGCATTGTATTTCAATTCCGAGTTGAATACATGTTAACTGTAGCATTCCATATGCCATGTTTAGAATAGCCGAGCCTATTTAGTTTCATTTTTGCATGTGTTGCATTAGGCATTTCTGTATAGTTAGGATCATGCATGGATTTCTAATTAGTTTCTGTTTTGGCTTGGAGTACTCGGTAAGTTTTTACGCTTTAGCATCCTTGCATGTGTGTGAGTGACTGCCATGATAGCATGCTTAGCATGAGGCTATTTGCTTATGTGATATAACTGCCTGAATGCCTGTGGGTGAAGGTTGGGTTATTTGGATTGGAACAATGCATTGACTGTGAGTTTTAAGCCCACTAGATAGTGGCAAAACCATCTTTTCTAAGCCCACCTGAGGGTGGCAAAATCTGCATTTTAAGCCTACTTGCGAGTAGCAAACCATCTTTCAAAAACAAACATGAAATGTTTTGTTCCAATTCAGGCGATCCAGTCTATACTTGTATGCTGTGCGCATCACATAGTAAATCTAGGCTAATAACCGGAATAAGAGCACATAATGTTTTCAAAACTAGATATCATGGTTAGTAGAGGCCGATCTTTGATCGGGCGAGCGGGGGTGCTCACGAAGTGACCTTCTCCAATCGTACCCAAGTTCCCGAGCCGAGGCAACTTTGGTGATGACGGACACGTGGCCTTAGGCAACGAGTCAGGGTTTTAAATTTCCCCAAAATAAAATATTTAGGTGGCGACTCTGTATCTGGCAAAGCAGTCCATGTTTGGCACTTCTTTCAAAAAATCTGTTTTCTCAAAACGATTTGCCGGATTTGGACTCTTTGGTTCAGATTAAGAAACCGTGACATTTGAGTCCGAACTGTAGTGAGCCCAAAAATGAACAGAACGGGACTCATCCTCCCGGGGCATTCAGGGACGTCTACAATTTCTGGCGACTCTGCTAGGGATTTAGAGAACTTGACTCGAACCCATGATATCTGGTTTTGACTACACTTGTGTGTTTCTTTGCATTGCATGTGCATTGGTGCGCCTAGGACACCGTGTTTGCTATCTGCTATTCCTGAGCGATTTGCCAGAGGCTGCGTGCCATAAGGCTTACCGGTTACGGGCTCTACTAGTATGGGAACACAAACCCCGATTTTACCGGGGCACCCTTTTGACCATTCGACCTAGTGCATATTCGGAATCCGTAGTGACCATTCCAAACTAGGACAGGTTGCTTACCCGATTATAGGTTGTTTGAAACCGCTGCGTGCCTAGTGAAACCCTAGCTCCTGACAAAATAGGACAGGGAAACCCTACCCCAACATAGGGGTGTTTTGGCTCTCACTTATCTGTTATGTGCTTTTAGAGTGCGTCTCTACAGGGAAATGCAGGTATCGGTTCATGAGTTTGGGCATCAGGCCTGCGAGCATCAGTCAGTGTTTGAGAATCAGTTATCTGCGGGTATCAGATTCAGTTTTCGGGGACAGTGATTCAGGGATAGTGATCAGTGTTTGAGGACAGTGTGTATTCAGCTTATCGACCGTGTGTTGTTATGCCCAGCTGTGTGTTGTGTATTTATTTTAAGCTGTTATGCTGTTCGTTTATCTGGTTATTTATTTCCTTATTGCTTTACTTATCTTTTTGCTAGGACAGTTTTAGCACAATTGCTTCAAACCCAGCAGATATTCCCCAAGCACTTTGGACAACAGGTCGTCGGCTCAATCGATCTGAGGATCTGGTTGACGGACAGCCAGTGTTCCATTCTCTACCCCCGGTTGTCAGACGGAGGCCGAGAAGGCGTAGTGTGTCTGAGCAGAGGTTACCAGAGCAGTGGTCTACCCTAGCAGTGAACAGTCGGGCTGAGGTCTCAGTTTCTGCCATAGAGATACACATACCAGTCAGTCAGCAGAGATCAGCAGAACATGGCCGGAATGAAAGAAATGATGCGCCAACTCCAAGAGAGTATGAAGCAAATACAGGAGGACACTGTCCGCCAAGCAGAGTTCTCTAAACAACAGGCCACGATCATGGCCCAGCAGGCGGAACTAATTACCCGGCTACAACAGCAAGCCAGAGTATCAGCCTCACATCTAACTCCTCCCCCACTAGGGATCCCGCTACCCGAGCAGACACCAACTACCCAAAATGTCTTGCCGAATGCCCAGAATATTTTGCCAAATGTCCATGCCGCTCAGGAAGACACAGACATTCCAATGGGGCTAGCCCGCCCCCACTTCCACCTCAGTTATCCAAGGCACATACACCCGCCAACCACCCGGACTCTCCCTCGAGTTCGAAGAAGTAGACCCTAAGCACTGAAATTGAGCAAGCTCGAGAAGCTATTCAAAAAATCCCAAGGGGTAAGGCTATCCTGAATATCGAGGACGGATATACCGATGTGGCTGTGACGTTGCCGGATAGATTCAAAATGCCGCAGATCGATCGCTTCAACGGATCTGGGGATCCCATGGTCCACCTCCGGCTATTCTAGATATACTACGGCCGATGGGCCTAACCAGACCCCAGAAGCTTTCGCTATTCGGCCGGACCCTGTCGGGTGTGGCCGCTATCTGGTATGCGAAGTTGGAGGATGATGTCAAGCGGAGTTGGGATGAAATGGCCGAGGCCTTTGTCGCGCAATACTCTTACAACACCCAAATTGAGATTACAACTCGTGATCTCGAAACAACAAGGCAGGAGCCCAAGAGAGTTTCTCGGATTTCGTGACCCGGTGGAGGGCGAAGGCCTCGATGATGACTTTAAGGCCCACCGATAAGGACCAGATCAGGATGATTGTGCGCAATCTCCAGCCAAAACTGATGCAAAAAATGATTGTGCTCCCCTTCCCCACCTTTTCGGATCTCCACGAGATGGGGGTACAAATTGAAGATGCAATGAAACAGGGTCTGATTGACCAAGACAGGGAGCAACCCCGGAGAACCTTTAACTGCAACAACAATTCAGGCCCGAGTGGCGCTGCAACTGCAAGAACTTCGGAGGTAAGCATGGTCGCCACCATTCCCCCTCCCCTTCCAAGGCCCATGGCAGCCACACCCTTCTCCAGTGCATTCGGAAGCAATACACAGACCACTAAATACCAACCCAGAGGCCAAAGAACCTTCACCCCATTGTACATGCCCTTGTCCAAGGCTCTAGGGGTCTTAATCAGAAAAGGGCATCTAAAACCCTTAGAGCCGAGGCCGTTACCAAATCCACTTCCCCCCACTCACAACCCAACCAAATGCTGTGCATATCACCAGCAACACGGTCATGACACCGACCAATGTTTTAGATTGCGTCACGAGATTCAAGATCTCGTTGACAAACAGGTGATTTTGCCACCAGAAAGACCCAATGTTACAACCAACCCACTCCCTACACATAACCAAGCTCCACCTCCCAAAAGAATCAACTTTATCTAGACTGGGGTCGTGTTTTACGATCCTAGCATCTATATCACTCCTTCCCATCTACCTAAGCCGGAGGTGCTCCTTCCCGACTGCACTGACCTTTTGTGCATGCTGGACATCTCTACAACCCAACCTGAGCCAATGGTGGTGGTTGTGGAAGACGGTGTAGGGGAGATTGCAGAGGAGAATGGAACTGTTGAGTCAGGGTTTGAGTAGTCTGGGAATTTTGCTGGGGAAGCCTACAATCCGAGTGATTACATCCTGTCAACAAGCCAGTCCGAGCCAAGTGTAGAATTGCCAGAGAGAACAGAACTGTGTGTGATCCAGGGGGATAGATTTGAGCAGGGAACGGATGATTTAACGGCCGTAGAAGAGGGTTTTGCCAACCTCCAGTTTTTCAATGACCAGGAATTAGGGGACGCAGCAGTCAACTGGTTTGATTATGAGGAATCGACAGAGGCTACCGGATGGCTGGATGATCAACCGGATGTTGTAGAGTTCCAACAGGGCCCGGCAGGGGCAAGGGTATCAGTTGTGGCTGGAAGGGCCGAAAGTCAGAGTACATTGCCGGAGAGCGCCGGTACGAAGAATTTCGCTCAGAACAGGAGCATTGTGAATGCAGGGAAAGCAGAACAACAAACTGCGCTAACGCAGGTGGAACAAGAAAAGATTTGGGATTCTGAGAGAATCCGGAAAGCCAAAGCCCATGAAGGGATTGAAAGTGCTGTGGGCACAAGGACAGAAGATGCTGAGAGCATATGGGCTGAAAGTACTGCAGGTACGATCTTGCCGGAGCCAGACAGGTGCCTTTTGAATGCCAACGGAATATGGTAGGAAGATGATGATTTATGTCTTGCCCGCACAGACGAAGATTGGGGGAGCAATCAACCAGACGACACCTGGTATCTCGATGAGGTTGATCACATGACAAGAAGCGGGCGGTATTTCAAGCCCCCGCACCTAGACCAGCCAGAGGTATCTGGGAAGGATAAGAAAGCCGAGAGACAGAAGGAGAAACAACTTGAAGAGGAGGCCGTGCTCAAACAGTTAAAAAAGATACAAGCAGACATCTCCATCTGGGGACTGCTTATGGCATCACGAGTGCACAGACAAGCTGTCCTATCTGCTATGGACAAGGCTAAACTCTCTATAGATACCACACCAGAGCAGCTAGTTGGACTGGTCTCTCCGGGAGGAGGTTCCCCGACATTAACCTTTTCGGACAAAGAACTGCCGCCTGAGGGCACAAATCATAACAAACCCCTCTACATCTCTGTGGAATGTAGAGACAAGTGGGTACCAGTGGTTCTCGTCGACACGGGATCCGCCATTAATGTGTGCCCATCAAAGACGGCATATGCAATCGGGTTAAAGCCCGCGGACTTCGTGCCAACTACTCAAGTGATCAGAGCCTATGATAACACCAGTAGGGAGGTGATGGGGACTGTCAAAATTCAAACCCAGGTTGGTCCAGGACAACACAACATTGAATTCCATGTCTTGGACATTCCTGCAACCTTTAATCTACTCTTGGGGCGGCCGTGGTTGCACCAAGTGAAGGCAGTCTCTTCCACTTTGCATCAGATGTTGAAGTACCCTCACAGGAAGGGGGTGGCCATTGTTTTCGGGAATTCGTCAATCCATCCACCGCCAGAAGTGTCTACACCAGTCTTGGAAATCGAGCACGGTACGGAGGATGTGTTCTTATCGGGGTTTACTCTGGCTGAGGCTCGGGTTGTGCAGAATATCATGGCTGTTAATGAGGGAGTATACATCAGTGCTCAATCTGTATACCTCATGAACAAGCTACAACACATCCCCGGGATGGGATTGGGAAGGAGCGGCCGGAAGGGCGTCGCAGCATTGGCCGAAGTGCCACACAACCCTCATACCTTTGGCTTGGGTTATCTGCCCACCAAAGAAGATTGGATGCGAAAGGGAAAGGAAATGGCTGGAAGAGCCAGAGCAAAGCAGGCTGGGAAGCCTTTTGAGCTGATGCATAGGCCCATTCAGGGTACCCTAAACGGACGCTTCGTCCGGGAAGGGGAAGACTTTCCATTTTGTGGCTTCCCAGAGCCGTGGCTGAACGCGGAAAAGAAGCGCGTGCCAGGTTTCGAGATCTTCTTCGACCTGCAAATATCCGGGGATGACGATGCCGAAGAGCAGACAGACCCATCAGCTGAGGTTGAGCAGTGTAAGACAGTGGACTCCGAGGGCGTTGAAATTGAAATGGGGGTAGCACTGGCATGTCTACTTTCAGATCCTCCGATCGACCATAAGTGCTTGGGGGATAACTTCTCGGTTTCCATGATTGGAAATGAAACGGCTGTGGGCCTACCGTCAACTATTTTGGATACATCTATCGCACCCTTCTCACTTGGCAATACGAAGAGGGATTTTTGTCCAGCAGTACCGGGTCAGGTAGTGAGCTGGAATCTGATTCCACCGAATCTTGTGAGTTGGAATCAGGTTCCAGCTCGACTGAGTCTAAGTTTGGTAATCCTGGGGATGATAACCCGGATGCCACAGTTTTGTCCAGGTCATCTTTTTCTTTCTCTTTCGAGTCTGTTGTAACCGAGGAATCGGACGATTTGGATGTGCTTAATGAGAATCAAGTAACTGTGGTTTCTGAGTACTTTTCTGTGCCCTTGATTTATTGCATAAACTCAGACTTTCAAAATTTTGATGAAAACGACGAGGAAGAAATTCCTCCGATTTTGCAACGCTTAATTGAACAAGAGCAGGAGAGATTTGTTAAACCCTTAATAGATGAAATCACTACTGTAAATATCGGTACTGAGGAGGACCCGCGGCTGGTCCAGATCGGGTCCACGTTGTCTTCGGAGGAACGCGAGCGCTTAGTCGCTTTATTAAAAGATTTCAAAGATGTTTTCGCGTGGTCCTACGAAGACATGCCTGGGATCGATCCTGAGATTGTACAGCACCGGATCCCTCTTGACCCCGAGGCCCGACCAGTCAAGCAGAAACTCAGAAGGATCCGCCCGGATTGGGCCCTCAAGATTAAGGAAGAGGTCACCAAACAAATCGACGCAGGCTTCCTGCTGGTATCCGAATACCCAACTTGGTTGGCCAACATCGTTCCAGTGCCGAAGAAGGATGGCAGGATCCGGGTATGCGTGGATTTCAGGGATTTGAACAGAGCTAGTCTGAAGAACGACTTTCCCTTGCCGCATATTGATGAGTTAGTGGACTTTACAGCGGGGCACTATAGACACCCCATTTTTTACCGTCCTCAAGACTTGGACGTCACCGTTTGAACACCCGGTGATCATCCATGTTTGTGTTCGTTTGGAGTTCCCAGAGGTCTTGGCTACGCGCCTTGCCTCAGGATCTCCGAACTCGACCGTTTAGTGTCTGGTTTTGCCTTGAAGGGGCAGGGGATGCCTTGTGAGGTCTCCCCACACATCACCGGCCGTGGCTTGAGGCCACCGGCTGCTGTTTGTGCCCATCGGCCATATATTTGGCCGACCGGCACTCTTTTTGGCCGACCGGCCATCAATTTTGTCAAAATGGCAATTTTGAGCAGCCGACTACTGTTCATCTGCTTTTGCAGATATTTTAGGACAGCTGTGTGGCATTTTGTTCCCCTCCATACACGTGTATGGAGGGATGCTCCTCTTGTAAGCTTATTGAACAAGCTTTACAAGATTGTTTGCCTATAAGAGGAGGGCTCTTCTCTTGGCTTTAGGGTTAGAGAAAATTTTGGTTAGAAAAGTGTGGGAGAAGCTCTGGTTTTAGGGTTTGAGTTCCATACATAACCTATCTCTATATCTCTCTTGTGTGTGTTCTAGGTGTAGTTGTCCTTACTATTGCACACAAACACATAGTCTTTCACCTTCTCTTGGTTCTTGAGGGACCTGAGGCTTGTTCTTGCTGTTCTTGGCTGGATTGAAGCTCAAGGAGGCAACAAGATCATCTTTTGTGAAGAGGTCTACAAGGGTGAGACACTAGTCCCTTTTATCCCCAATTTTGCATAGCTTATTAGCCTATCTTAGAACTATTTTTGTGCTTAGTGTATAATACAAAAAAGTTCTGTTTTTGGTCCCTCTAAATTGTTTGTTTAGAGTGTTTTGTGGTTTGGAGGTGTTTAACCACCCTTAGGCCTTGAGAGGCCCCATTTTGTGCCATTTTTGGTGAGTTCCGAGACTTTGGTGCTTGGGCCTCCTCACCACTGAAATCTTGAGGGATTTCAATGGTGAGGATGGTGCCTTGAAGTTTCAAGAAGGAGAGGGCCACCCCCTCTCCTTGTTGTCCTTGAAAAGGACCAATTTTGGCCTCTTGAGGGAGCATCATGCTTAAGTGTTTGTTGATCATGCCATGGCTGTATTTCATGCTTATATTGCCATGATATAACATTATTGTGTGTTGGTTTTGGTACACCATGCATGCTTAGCATACCTACTTTGTAATGCCATGTTTATGCCTTAATAGGCCTTAGGTTGTAAACCCTTGTTCAAGCATGCTTTAGGTTTGGCCTTGTGAAGGTTTTGTGCTTATTTTGTCATGTTCAAGGTCTGTCCATAGTTGTTTGGGTCGATCTTGACATGCATTATGTGGCCCCTTTGTATTTTGGCTTGTTGGCCTTAAGTATGAAAGTGTGTAGCATGCCATTCTTGCATGGATTTAGTGGGTTGGGATCATTTTTCATGCTATTTCAGTCCCTCTAACATGCTTGTATGCTTGCCTTAAATACCTCTTTGATGCCTTATGAGCTTGTGTTATATGCTCCTTGAAAGTGTATTTGCGCATGCCTTCATATTTGAGCCACTTAGATGCCATCTAAGTAGTCTTTTGGCCTTGTTTTAACATGCTAAAAATCTGTTTTTAGTTGTTTAATGCATGCCATGTTGGTCTTGCTAAGTGTGGTCCAATACCCCTTTAGCTTGCCTTGATACTTGGACCATTTGCATGCTAATGTTTGCTTTATTTGAGTTGGTTTGGCACCATATTCTAACATGATTTTCAGAGCTTGTGTTGCATGCTAATTATCCATGTTATGCCTCTTTTAAGTGTGCTTGAGAGTGGCCCCTTTTGATGCTTAAGTGTTGGACCATAACATGTGCATGCGTGTATGTGTGTTTGGCCTCACTTTCTTAACATTTTGGCCACTGCTTTGGGCCTAATTAGAGCTGCCTAATTCATGTTTAAGTCCATCCCTTCATTGGTTGCATATGCTCTTTGTGTGTTGTAGCATATTGGTAAGTTATTGCATGTTGGAATTTGCATGATTGAATGAAGTCACATGTTTGTTTGCATGCTTGAACATCCATATTACATCTTGCATGCTTGTTGGTTAACATTGATGTTTCATGTCTTGTATGCTTGTTAGCTTGTATGCTTATTTGCATGGCCATGGTTGCATACTAGTCAATGTGCCTAGGATTGCATTGCATCAATGTGCATGCTTGGCCTCTTGAAGTGAGTGTGATAGAGGTTGGCCCTTTTATGTGATTATGTGCATTGCATTCATTTGAAATTGAAATGTGCACACTTGGTTTTTGGTCCATCATGCATCGAAATGCTTGATTGGTGGTTCGAAAACCAAGGACCATGTCCCTTTGAGTTCTACACATGATAAGGGGTATGGTTAGGGCATACATGGTTTGAATTGCATTGCCATGCAAGTTCTGTCCTCTGCTGCTGTAAGTTGCAGGTTCTGCAGGCATTTTTGGCCGACCGGCAACATATAGTGCCGACCGGCCATCCATTGGTGGCCGATGGATGCATCTTATACCGATGGCCATGTCTAGCAGCCGGTGGTAATTCTACTCAGCCGGTGGTATTCCCCAGTATCCAGGGAATCAACTCAGAGACTTTGACAGTCTTCAGAGGGGCAGAGCAGAGAAAACAGAGGCAGTCTATGCATGGCAGTGCGCTTCCGAGCAGGATCCGAGCATGTATTGCACCAGACTCTCCTCCCGAGGCGGTTTACTGTTTTTCCTAGCTTAGTTCATTTGTTAACTAATTAGGTAATCTGTAATATTTAATTAGCTCGTAGGTTAATTAATTTGTATATTTATTTGGTCCCTCCGGGCGAGGGCGAATCTGTAATAAGTGTGGGTGCGTGTGTGTGCATGTCTTCCAATCCCCACTTCTTTCTTCCCTTTTATTTACCCGCTTATGATGGTAGATTAGGGCATGTTTAAATTAGCATACAGTATGATATCATGTTTGCATCCATTCATCTGTTTTGCATGCACCGGGCTCGGTACATCATGCTAACTGCATTTGTACTTCAATTCCAAATTGAATACGTGCATCAATTGATCGCATTTCACATGCCATGTTTAGGTTAGCTGAGCCTACCCTAATTGCATCCTGTATGTGTTGCATTAGTCAATTTGACATGAACTAGGACCATGCATGTTTGCTAACCAGTTTATTGTTTGGCGCGGAGTACGATGTAAGTATTTTCCTGCTTTAGCATATCGCATGTGTGTGAATGCTATCATGACAACATGCTTACCATGTGGCTAGATGCTTATGTGATAAACTGTTTGAATGCCTGTGGGTGAAGGTTGGATTGTCTGAGTTGGAAAAACTCGTTGAAATCCGTGTTTTAGCCTACTTGCGAGTAGCAAATTTCAAAGTGTTTTTCAAGACAAACGGATATGCAATGCTTATTTCCAAATTAGGCGATTTGGTCTATAATTGTTTGCTGCGCGCATAACATAGTAATTCTAGGCTAATAACTGGAATAAGAACACATAACGTTTTCAAAAACGGATATCACGGTTAGTAGAGGCCGGTCTTCGGACCGGGCGAAAGGGGGTGCTCATAGCTGACCTTCCCCAATCGTACCCAAGCTCCCGAGGCAACTTTGGTGATGACGGACACGTGGCCTTTGGCACCGAGTCAGGGTTTCCTAAATTTCCCCATTAAAAAATATTTAGGTGGCGACTCTGTATCTGGCAAAGCAGTCCATGTTTGGCACTTCTTTTCAAAAATCTGTTTTTCTCAAAACGATTTGCCGGATTTGGACTCTTTGGTTCAAGATTAAGAACCGTGACAACAAAAGGGAGTCCGAACTGTAGAGCGAAGCCCAAGGGCGCGTCTACAGGCACGCTTTGCTTTCATTCATGGATGGCTTCTCAAGGTACAACCAGATAGTGATGGCACCTGAAGACCGGGAAAAGACTGCATTCACCACCCCATGGGGGACATACTGCTACAGAGTGATGCCGTTTGGTTTAAAGAATGCTGGAGCTACTTATCAACAGGCCGCGACCACAATATTTCACGACATGATCCACAAAGAGGTTGAGGTGTATGTGGACGACTTGATTGTCAATTCCAAAGAAAGAGAGGGCCACTACACCCCCTTGCAAAAGTTCTTCCAAAGGATCAGAGAATTCCGGTTGCGGCTGAATCCTTAGAAATGTACGTTTGGTGTTACAGCGGGAAAAATGCTGGGGTTTCTGATTACACAGAGAGGTAGTGAGGTCGACCCTTCCAAAATCAAGGCCATCCTAGAAATGCCCCCACCAAGGACTGAAAAGGAGGTGCGAGGCTTTCTGGGTAAAGTGCAATTCATAAGACGGTTTATCTCAAAATTAACCTTGACTTGTGAACCACTTTTTAGCCTCCTGAAGAAAGGAAAGAAATTCCAATGGGATGGCCGATGCCAAGCTGCTTTTGAACAGATCAAGGAATACTTACAGAACCCGCCCGTGTTGTCACCACCAGAGCTAGGGAAACCGTTGATATTGTACCTTTCAGTGACTGAGACCACAATGGGCTGTATGCTCGTGCAAGAATCAGAGGACAGAGTAGAGAGAGCCATCTACTATCTGAGCAAGAAGATGCTAGAGTATGAGACTCGCTACACACCGTTGGAGAAGGCTTGCTTAGCTTTGGTATGGGCTACCAGGAAGCTGTGGCACTACCTGTTAGCTCACTCCGTAATGTTGGTTTCATGACTAGATCCCATCAAATATCTTTTCGAGAAACCAGCACTTACGGGTAGGCAAGTTCGTTGGTTGCTGTTGCTCTCCGAATTCGATCTGAAGTATGTAACACGCAAGTCAGTCAAGGGAAGAGCAGTGGCAGAATTCTTAGCCGACCATCCAGTGGAAGGGGGTGAAGCAGTCGAGCACTTATTCCCAGATGAAGCCATTTTTCACATTGACGATGAAACTTAGACGATGTACTTTGACGGAGCGTCAAATCAGTATGGGTATGGGATAGGAGTGTTGTTGATAGCACTCGACAATTCCCGTATCCCTCTAGCCTTCAAACTCCGATTCAAAGTCTCGAACAATGAAGCAGAATACGAAGCATGCATTGTCGGTCTAGAAGCAGCCCTGGAACTAGGGGCAAGACGGTTGGACGTCATCGGGGACTTGAACCTTGTTGTGTCTCAAGCAAAAGGAGATTGGAAAGTCAAAGAAGAAAAGATGATGATGTATCACCAGACCTTGGACTTGTTAATTCCTCGGTTTGAGAAGCTAACCTTTGCTCATCTACTAAGAGAGAACAACAGGTTCGCAGATTCTTTAGCAACTCTATCTTCCATGATAGACATCCCGTCCGAAGTCCGGATGCGTCCAGTCATCATTGATCAAAAATTTGCGCCAGCCTACGAGACGATTGCTGCTATAGATGAGGTTCAGGACGAAAACCCTTGGTACCACGACATTTGGAATTTTCTGGAGAAGGAAGCATACCCGCCAGGGGTAAATGCCAAGGATAAAAGGGCAATCAGAAGAATGGTCGTTCAGTTCATCATCTGTGGGGGAAAGCTGTATAAGAGAGGTCATCTGGGAATGCATAAGCTGTGTGTCGATGCCGAAGAGTCAAAGCGTTTGATGAAGCCATCCATGGAGGGGAATGCGGTGCGCACATGAATGGAGTAATGCTAGCACGGAAGATCCTCAGACAGGGTTACTACTGGTCCACCATAGATGAGGATTGTATCGGTTTTGTCCGGCGATGCCACAAGTGTCAAATTTATGCAAATCACATGAACATTCCGCCGTCGAAGCTATATAATATGACTTCGCCATGGCCATTTTCAGTCTGGGGAATTGATGTGATCGGGGCTGTCACTCCGAAGGGGTCAAATGGGCATGAGTTCATCCTGGTCGCGATAGATTATTTTTCGAAGTGGGTCGAGGCCCAATCTTATGCGGTGTTGAAGGTTTCACATGTTGCGAAGTTTATCAGAAACAACATCATCTGTCACTACGGAGTCCCAAACGAGATTATTTTAGATAACGATTCCCACTTCAAGAAGGAAGTGATTGACTTGTTGGAAAAATACAACGTGGCTTTTCATAAGTCATCTACCTATCGGCCGCAAACCAATGGAGCGGTTGAGGCTGCCAACAAGAATATCAAACACATATTGCAGAAGATGGTGGAAACCTACCGGGACTGGCCAGATAAGCTGCCGTTTGCTCTGTGGGGCTACCGGACTTCAATCAGAACTTCTACTGGGACGACTCCGTATTCATTGGTTTATGGGATGGAGGTCGTTCTACCTATCGAAATTGAGGTTCCGTCTTTGCGAGTATTGGCTGAGTGTCAAATAGCCGAAGCAGATTGGCAGCAGAGCAGGTTTGAGAAACTCATGCTCTTTGATGAGAGAAGACTGAAATCACTGTACCATGTTCAAGGTTATCAGCGCAGAATTGCCCAGGCTTTCAACAAGAAAGTTAAGTCCAGGAATCTAAAGGAAGGAGATTTGGTGCTCAAGGATAACCGAGCTCCCATCCACGACCCAAGGGGCAAGTTCAGACCCAATTGGACTGGTCCCTACATCATTAAGTCTATCTGGTCAGGTGGAGCTGTGGTTCTGATGGATCTAGATGGCCTGGAGTTCTCACAATTGATCAATATGGACAAGTTGAAGAAATATTACCCTTGAGAGGCTCGCTAGGCCGAAAACCCGAAAGGGCGACCTAGGCAAAACTCAGAGCACAAAAAATTAGAAATTATAAAAATTGAGCTCGCAAGGTAGAAAACCCGTAAAGGGCGGCCTTGGCAAAAGTTAGAGCGTAAAAAGAGAGTGACATACTCGAGTGAACCCGAGCCTGAACTACGTAAGGCTTGATTCCCATCTTTGGGATACGTAGGCAACTTCATCCTGAAGTTCAGCCATAAACTCTTTCCCCGATCAACTTTGTCCATCTGATCATCTCGGCCATCTGTGTCTATCAGCATTCATCGTGATCTCCGGTGCAGTGCTTTCAGACTAGGGGCAACTTTCCGTTGCCGTGCAGTGCCGCGGTGCTATTCAGACTAGGGGCAACTTTCCAGTTGCAAAGGTCCGGGGTTGTGCATCTCAGTGACAGATCTCAGGCGTGTCCAGTTCTGATCCATATCGAAAATGGTTTTGAAAAGTTTTAATAAAAGTTGACTTTGTTCAAATTAATCTTTTTACAACTAAGACCATTTTTGGACCAAAGCGGAAAATTTTCAGTACCCACGACCTTCAATTTCATTGATTTCAAAACAGAGTTCTCCTGCTCTTGCATACAAATTGAAATTGCTTTTTATTACATTCATAAAGAAAACTTGAAAGTACTAGTAAAGCAATAAATCCGGGGCATAGATAAGTCAGGTGTCCCTGCGCCCCCTCCCAGAGCTGGTCGAAGCCTCTGATGCCAAGCTGGGCCCAATCTGTGCCTCTTCATTGAGCCAATCCAAGCACTCGTCAGACAAAGTGCAACTGAAAGTGAGAGCGGGGGCCAGGAGCTCTCTAGTCCTCCAGGCTGTAACATACCGGGCAAGCTGTGCGCCTCGAACTGGGAATGTGGCAAGATACTCTATCCCCTCTGGCGGGCAAGTCTGATCATGACCGAACTGACGTCGGAATCGGAACGGAAAGTAGAACACACAGTGGGTCAGACCAATCAACTGGATCCCGGTCTGCCGGGACATGCTATAGCTCATTGCCGGGAGATTGAGCCAAGGACAACGCCAAGCGATGCGATCTGCAGACAAATTGCACATCCAGTCAAACCACCACCCTTCATCAGGGGCATCGACTAGGCGTTGTCGAAAGAAGTAGCCGCGAGCTGAGTAGGCCGGGCAAGAGTCCACAACTTGCAGTTTATCCATCAACCATACCTGGGGAGGGATGAAAAATGAGAGAATAAAGAATAGAGAGATGTACGATGAGAGAAAAGTAAGGAAAGGGTTTTGTGAGAAAAACCGAGCCCGAGGGCCGAGTGATGTGAGCAATATATATGTGAGATTGGGTGGTAAACATTACCTGTAGCAGTAGTGGGCTCCCCGTAAATCTGGTGGTCTCCCGGCGATAGAAAGCATCCAAGCCCATCAGTGTCTCGGCCAATGTCATGGCCATACAGCTCTTTCCTTCCTTCAAGCCTTGAGCAACTTCAATCAGACGAATGCTAGACCCACTGAAGCCTGGGGCAAGCAAAAAGTGAGATAGCATGCACAGGCAAAGTGCGTGTTGCCGAAAACCTTGCCAATAATGGTTGCCGTGGTCACCGACATCAGAAAAGCGATGAATCAAGCCGAGGATGTCCAGTTCCCCGTTGCAGATCAGAGACCGAGCGTCATGCATGGTGAGCCCACACATCCGCCCTTAAAGCTTGGGCGTGACCGAAGCGAAACTGAGGCAAAATTTCTTCATGGCGTTCAGAATCCATCAAAACTTGAAAATCTTCGAAAGTTGGACATACCTCTTGCCCGCCGAAGCTAAAAACGTGTGTTACCGGGTTCCAAAACCTCGCCGCAGCATGAAGGAAGGGAAGGTGCAGCGGAGTACGGCCAGCGTGAATAGTACATTCAAGCGAAGCCCCGGAAGTTCAAGTTTTCCGAGCCATCTAGAGAAGCGATCCAAGCTGTGAGATTTTCAACGAGAAACGCCTCCATTTTGGTGCAAAACTGAGATGAAATGAATCAACTACGAGGCTGGGACTTTTAAAGAGGATAAGGCACTGTTCGAGGGACACGTGTCGAAAAACTGGTGGTTGCTGGACTAGGTGGCCGTTTTCTGGTAGGCCGGCCACCCCTCTTCTCCAATGCAAAAAGCTGGTCGGCCAGCTCCCAAAGATGGCCGGCCATGCTACAAAGTCTGTCTTTGGTCCTGTTCTACCCTCTAGAAGGAAGTTCCTAGCATTCCCATGCATCGGGAGTGTCGAAGGCCTCCATTTCCCTCTGTTTCGGATGCGTTCCGACACCCAGATCGTCCGAAATACACTTTGTTTATAAAGTTTTGGTTATCGAGTTGTTGTTTTGCTTATCGAGTCGTTGCTTTGCTTATCGAGTTGTTGTTTGTTTGTTGAGATGTCTTGTTTATCGAGTTGTTAAGTTTTGTCGAGCTGTCGAGTTTCGTGCATTGAGTTGTTACCTTTTGTTTAATTTTGTTGTGCCTTACTTATCGAGCTATCAACTTTGTTGTGTTTTGTTTATCGAGTTGTAAACTTGCTAAGGTTTTGTTACTTCTTAGTAAGTTAGGTTGTTTAGTTTGTTGCGTCGGCTCACTACCTGACTTGGCAAATACACAATGCACATTTCCATTCAATCTCATTTTGGTGCAAAATGATGCGATGCGATGCTAAGAACATAAAACAACACTTTTTAAAAGCTGTTTCATTCCATCATGCTTCCTTTGTTACAACATTTTACAACAAGGGTACAAGTTTTACAAAAAATAAAACTGCCTAACAATGTACAATGTGCTACAACTACTAGTAAAAAGGTAAATAAAGCAGGGAACAACTGCATCAATGCTCTCAAGAGTAGGAGTGAGAGGCCCTCTTCGTCCTCTTCTGCGGAACAGCCTCTGCACCATTATCACCATCATCATCGTCTGAGTCGGGGCTGCCATCCTCAGAACCCTCCTCGGCCTCATCTCCACTACCAGAACCGGAATCGGAGCCACCCTCTCTGTCAACAGATGTCTCTGACTGGGGATCTGCAGCCTCTTCCTCCTCCTCGCTGGACTCCTCCTCTATGATGTGCGCCTTGCGTCCGCCTCGTCCGCGAGATGACTCCCCTCTCCCAGCTCCTCGAGAAGGCCTAGATGGCCCAGCTCCTCGGAAGGCCTGGATGGCCCGGCCTGTGACTGAGCATACACTAGAGGCATCTAAAAATGAAGAATGCAATTTGAATACATCAGTCAAAAAATGTATATCAGATACAGATGCAAGCAAACTACACAGAGTGGATGTATGCAGATATAGTACATGAATGTGGTGTGTGTCAGATGTGCTCTACCCAGGCAGCCTATCAATGCAGTAAGATGTTCAGGATCAACATGTCATCAGAAGTATGATAAATGCAAGAAAACTAAAGGGTACCTGGAAACGCATGATGGACAACTGCGCCTCTCTCCGCAGGACCATGCCCTCAAGTGAGGCTACCATCCCGAGCACCTCATCCATATACTCCCTAGGTGGCTGCAGATGCAAGCTCATCATCAATAATAAGCAAATGCCAAAGTATCTGTGTGATAAACGGAAAACAGTGGAACATACCGGTGGTGAGTCAGGGTCACTGACATATCGGTGGCCAGGTATCGGAGGCTCTATAGAAATCGGGTAGGAAGTCCCGTATCGCCACCCCATCAACTCAGCCGGCATATCTGGCCATCCAGGATGATGATGAGTCAGAGGAATCGGGGGAACCAATCCACCCCCACCTCTAAATGTGCCAGCCCTGCTGGTGGAAGGGACATCTGCAGTCCGAGCCCTGCTCGATGAGGGCATACCAGCAGACCTCCTCGTCGGCGTACGGACTCCCGTCAGTGGAGGCATCAAGTATGTGTGACGGTAGGTCGCGTACTCCCCCTGCTCCAAATGTAGGAATGCATCGGTACCTTGCATAGCACTAATGACATCCTGGGGAGAGAGCCTATCAGCGGTCCGCATGTCGTCTGGAGGCGCTAAAGGAAGGTCCTGAGTAGGGTAGCCCCATACCTGACGCAAGAAGCGATCCCCCAAAAACCAAGCCCTACCAACTGGACCCTCGAACAGGATCCTATACCGGGAGGCACCTCATGCTCCGGCAAACTGAAACCGGAGGTCTCTACCTAAAGGCGCCCAGGGCTGCCATGTGATCTGCAGATAACCAATGCATAAGCTGATCAGAAATTGTGAATGTGCAAGATAAATCAAAGATTGGAAACATGAAGAACTGAGAGTTCTGAAATACCTCTGGCGATCGCACTATATCGAAGTACTGCCGCAGGTAAAGGAAAGACTCCCGAGGTCTCGGTCGGTACTGGCCCTCGAATACAAGTGAATATGGGGTCACGAGGGGCACCTCCACCTCAAGCTCTGGGGCCAGTGTCAGGAAATACGCGTAAACCCATAACTGTGAGAAACAGAGCAATAGCCATCAGAATACAGAATGCCGAGTGCAGAATGTAAATACAAAATGCTGAGAGCAAAGTGCAAGGTACAGAGTGTAAAGTGCGCCGTGTGTGCAATGTACAAATAATGAGAAGCAGAAATGTAAATCAAGGGGGCAGAAAGTACCTCCCAGGCCCTCCAATAGCCGCCAACCATGTTCCCTCGTCCGCGGGAGGTCGCGCTCATATAACAATAGAGAGTAGCCAGGCTGGCCCACCCCAGTCATATCGGCTGACCTGTGATAGGTCCACTAGAGCACTCAGCAGATAAAGCCCGACAGTGTTCCCCCTATCAGCGAACAGAGTGGTCCCGAAGAGGAACATCAGAAATCCGCGGGTATACTGCGCTACCTCCTCAGGAGTCTCAGGCTCCATCTCCACCCTCTTGAAATGGGAAGAAAACCAGGTATATCGGACTCTGTCCGAAGATCTGTCAACTGGCGGGCGCTCCCAATAAGTATATCCAGGTGGCCTCCCACTGGCCCATGTCCTCGTCATATGGGATGGCCCAACCTCCCACATCGAGGCCCGTCAATACGGCGAAGTCAAGCGGGGTCATAGTCATGTCCCCGGTGGTAGAGAAATGGAAGGAGTTGGTGGTGTCCCACCATCTCTCTACCAAAGCACCCATCAGCGTCCTACTGTAGGACAGCGAGATATCCCAGTGCAAAAGGGCCCAAACCCTGCCACGTCAACCAAATCCCGGACAGCCTCTGGGAACTCCGCGTACCACTCTCTCGCCGCGATGGAGCCATACCCTCGCGCAGTACGAGAAGTCACATGCATTCAGGATGAACACATGTATTCAGTTTCAGAAAGAAATGTATAAGCTGCGTGCAAATGAAATGAATAAGCTGCGTGCAAATGAAATGTGCGAGCTGTGTGTAAAATCAAATCAGATACAGAATCTGGGCTGTGTGTTCAGAAAATTCAAAGTATAAGCCATGTGTTCAGAATTCAAGTGTTTGGGCTGCGAGTTCAACTCTCAATCAATGGGCTGTGTGTTCACCTCAAAGTGTGTGCTATGTGTTCACCTTAACAATAAGCCGTGTGTTCACAATTCAAGTGTTTGAGCTGTGTGTTCAAAATTCAAAATCAGTGGGCTGTGTGTTCTACTCTCAACAAGTGTGTGCTGCGTGTTCACCTTCAATTTGGGCTGTGTGTTCAGAAATTCAAAGTCTGAGCAATGTGTTCAACTGATAAATTTTGGGCTGTGTGTTCATCTCAAAGTTCGAGCTGTGTGTTCAACATCAAGTATTTGAGCTGTGTGTTCAGATTTCAAAATCAGTGGGCTGTGTGTTCATCTCAAAGTTTGGGCTGTGTGTTCAATTCTCAAACAAGTGTGTACTGTGTGCTCACAATCAGAAAAATGGGCTGTGTGTTCATCACTTCAAAGTGTGAGCTGCGTGTTCATCGTCAAGCATTTGAACTGTGTGTTCAGATTTCAAAATCAATGGGCTGTGTGTTCATCTCAAAGTTTGGGCTGTGTGTTCAATTCTCAACAAGTGTGTGCTGTGTGTTCAAAATCAATATACGGGCTGCGTGTTCAAAAAGTCAAAGTGTTTGAACTGTGTGTTCAAAATGTAAACGGAATACAGTGTTATAGACTAAAACATTCAAAACAAGTTGTGTACTTGAGTGAGCAGATAAGCATAGCAAAAGCACGAAATGCGCGGAAAATGCAGAATACATTGCGGAAAATGTAGAAGTGAAGTAAATACCTCTCGTGCCTGATGGGAGAGATGGGACTCTGGCTCCCGCAGTAGTAGATCTACAGGCGCTCGCTCATCGAAGTCAGTAAAGTGGTAGAAAAACGGCCTGCGGGAGGACGTGTGTCGGGGGCTCGTACCTCTCTGGTATGAATGGTCGGACCCTCGGGGGCAGAGCCATAATGTCGGGATCATCTCCGGCACCCGGAGGACCTCCACCATGAGGGAAATGACCAGCCATTTCAAAAAATCTGCAAAAAGAAGCAAAAATGAGCGAAATGAGCCAAAATTGGAAAAAGTCAACAAAAGTCAACTCTCGGGAAATGGAAAAGTCAACAAAAGTCAACTCCCGAGAAAATCTTCCAAATATTGAGACAAACTCACCTCAAGTGGCGGAAATGAGAAAAGAAGCTCCAAAATCAAAATTTAATCGGTTCAAAGTGAAGAAAACTGAAAGTTTTCGCGAAACAACTTGGCGTAAAACGTTGGAAAATGCGTATGGAACGCAGATCTGAAGAAGAAAATGGTTTGGGAAGGAGGAGAGAGCAATTTCGGAGCTGGAGTTATGAGAAAAAGTGCTTTGGATAAGCACATTTAAAGAAACAAGAGCAAAAAGACCAAACTGCCCACTATTTTGGCTAGGTGGCCGGCCGGCCACCTTTTCTGGCAGGCCGGCCATCCCCTTGCCTCACCCCTGGCCGGCAGCCTCCCCCTTGGACCATACATGGCCGGTGGTGTTCCCAACATGGTCTCCAAGGCCTCTGCAAATTTTGGTGATGATAGGAGTCCCCGGCACCCGAGAAAGTACAAGGATAGTGCACTTTTTGTCGCGAAATCTATCCGCGGGAACTTCAACTCCAACTTTCAATGCGTGTCTCATCATTACTCGTCATGAGTGAAGTGTATCCTTTTTGAATTTGTTGTGACCCCTCTGGGAGGTAAACCGGAGGTCGCGATTGAGCCACCTTCGTCGAAACTTGCATTGCCTTACTCGGTGTTTCGCTTCAAAATGTGTATTCGAGTTTACACTTATCCTGCATTGTCATGCACATCACCTGCATTCTCATGCACACCACTTGCACTGTTGTGCACGTTTCACGGGTATTGTCATACCCCCATGCTTAACTTGCGTTATCACGCGCGTTGCTTCTCGCATTGCGATGCACTCACCCATCAACACCGCGTTTGCCTGCATTCGATATCACACTGAACATATGTTGCTAACTATGTTGTGCTTGTTGAGTTTCTTCCTTTTTCAGGCACGATATTGTATGTATGGTTCATTTGAGGCTGATGCGACCAGACAAGCCGCACAGGTATTGTATCCCCTCCGTGTGAGACGTGGCGAGAATTCAATGATTCTCCGCATTCTTCAACTGCATGAAATGTAGTTTTGCTTTGCATTCTCGATTAAAACTGTTGCATCTATTGTGAATATTTGCTTCATTACAGCTTGCTGCTTCGCATGATCATTGAGTTACATCCGGCTCTGTGCATATCGCCTTGCATTTTGCCCCCCATCTGCGGGTATGCCTGCGGGCACATTTCTCTGTAATCTAGTATGTTTGTCTAAGTCTTTGGCCTTGTCAAAAATGGGTCGTCTCTGGGCTTTGACATTCACTCCCGTCACTTATGACTTTCGATTTCTGTCAAAGAGGGGCAACTATAGACACCCCATTTTTGACCGACCTTAAGACTCAGACGTCACCGATTGAGCGCTTGGTGATGTTGCGTATTGTGCTTATTCTGAGGTTGCGGAGTCTCGGCTGCGAGCCTTACCTCCGGACTTCCGGACTCTTTTGTGCCTTGCCTCGGTTTGCGAACCAGGCCCCGTTTTCTTTGTTTTCTCTTCCCGAAGGGAGGGAGAGGTCTCGTAGACCATCTCTCAGTGGCCGTAGGCTACGTTTCGTGGTCGTAGGCCATTTTTCCCGTTTGGAACCCGGTTCTCGGTTTTCGGAGCCGTCGGCCGTGTGCCTCGGTTCGGGACCGCTTAACCACCTCCGTTTGCTCCGGTTTTTGGCATACACCTTGTTTCCTCCCTTTTGAGGGACACTGTGGCTCGAGAGATCAACTTCGTGGTCAAATGCCACCTCCGGTGCTTAATAGTCAGTTTTCGAGCCCCCGGGCCGCGCGTTTCGACCCCCGAACCTTCGTTTTGCATCGGTTTGGGTTCATTTTTGGCGGAGACCTTATTTTCATTGTTAGAAAGGTTGTAGGAAGGTGGGAGGCCAGCAATTGTTCTGAAAACCAGCTTTATTCCTTCATCACTCTTCATCGCCCGTTTTCTTCACTAGAAAGCTGGTTTTTCCCATTCCCGGGCCACTTTTTCTAACTTTCCACCACACCATTGTGTTGTACACACCTGGGAGGCCACCAATATGGGTAGGCCGGCCAACAATTGTTCTTGACCCTTTTGAACCCCTCTAAAAAGCTAGTTTTTCTCTTTCTTGGTTCACATTTTTCGATTTTTTACCATACAGCTGTGTTGTACACACATGGGAGGCCACCTTTCTGGGATGGCCGGCCAACAATTTTGGTTGAACCTTTTGCACCTGGTCGGCCGACCAGGGGAGGTGGCCGGCCGGCCACCTGAACCTTTTGAACGTGGTTGGCCAAACTTCTCTCTCCTGGTACATGCCAATTGTGCCAGCTGTTTTGTACCAAACCCCTACCCGAGGGTCTGCCCTTTTGGGGGGGAAATTTGAATTGTGTTTTCCCCCCTTTTCCCTTGGCCTCTTTTCTATATAACCAGCACCCCACCTCCATTTCTAAGGGTTACAAAAACCACCCAAGGCTCACCCCCCTTCTCCCTCAATTTTCACTATTCCAAGCTCCAAAACCCTAGTTCCTTGGCCATTTTGCACTACAACCTATAGCCTACCACCTCCACACTCCATTCCAACATCTTGAGGCTGATTTCCAGAGGTTGAAAGCTCACCAACTTGGTCCAAAAGCTGCTGAAGTTTGGTTCTACAAGGGTAAGCTCCTATTTTCCTTTTTTTTTGCATATCTTTGCTCTATATCTTAGCTCCTTTTGCTTACATTTTTGGGCTTCGACCTGAACTGAAAATAGTTTTATTTTGGCTTATCTTCATGTTTGATTAAGGACTTTTTTCTGTTTAAGGTCTTCTACTCCCGTTTGTGCTTTATCCCTCTTTTAGGGCCTATTTTGCAGGGTATATTAGCCTAACTTGTGAGCATTTCTGGGCTTCAAGACAAACTGTAAAGTGCCTTATTTTAAGCCCCACTTCAACTTTGTTGAAGGGATCTTTGCTTTTTTAGGCCAGCTACTGCCCCTTTCCTTTTATCTCTCTTTTGGGGCTATTTTTGCATCATATTTTGGCCTTACTTGTGAGCATATTCGAGACTTGTCATAAACTGAAAATAGTCTCATTTTGAGCCCCTCTTCAACTTTGTTGAAGGGCTCTTTTCTGTTTGAGGCCTTTTACTGCCCTGTTTGTTCAATCCCTCTTTCAGGGCCATTTTCGCATGATAAATTAGCCTTGTTTGTGAGCCTTTTTGGACCTCTACCTAAACTGAAAAAAGTATTTTTTTGACATCATCTTCATGTTTTATTAAGGTCTATTTTCTGTTTGGGGCCATCTTCCCCCTATGCATGCTTCATCTCTCCATGATTAGGGCTATGCATTAGAGCACTTGCATTGGCCATGGTTTGGCCTCTTAGCCACTGAAATCCAATGGATTTTCAGTGGCTTAGGTGCTTTCTTGAAGGCCAAAATCAGAGGGGGGTGACCCCCTCTCTCCTTGTCTTGTTTGATGTCTTTTGGGCCTTTCAAAGAGGCCCTATCTTGCATGCTTTGTTGACTGATTTCAGGGCTAATTTGGTGAGTTTTAGGACTATCATATTTGATTTCCAGAGTTAATTTTGCCATGCTAAGTATCCTTGATGCATGTGCTTAATAACCCCTTGTATGCCCTTCCAAAGGAGCCCCTCATTTTTACATGCATTGGCTGCATTTCCATGTTTATTTGGGCATATTTTCACATGTTTTGTTCACTGATTTTTGCTAGTTTGGTGAGATTTCATATGCTTCATATACATGCCATATAAACCATGTTTGCTAGTCATAGTTGCATGCTATTTTAGTCCATCTTGCTAGCATCTTTTGGCCATGCTTTGAACTAGAAATGTTCATGTTTTGGGACTGCCTTGGCTCTGTCTTTCTGCTTCATAGTCAAATAATGCATACTTTGTATAGCTACAAGTCAATATATGTGCCTAATTTTGAGTTTCGGGACCATTCCATGCATTGTATGACATATATCCATGATTCAAGATCACTTAGCATCATATTTCAGTACTGAAATTCACATGTTTGTATGCCATATTTCATGCCTTGCCATGTCTCGTTAGAGTGGCATTTGTGCCTTAGGATCGGTCCTCGGTTTGCGTGCATGTGTGCACGCATCTCGAGTATCTCATTTCCATCTTATGGCCACTGATGTGAGTGTGGCTGAGATCCACTCATGTTGGTGTAAGTCCATTATGCATTATGTATGCCATTTCATTTCATAGCATTGCGTATGCTAGACTGTATGTTAGAGCATTGTGTGTGCCATGTCACATCGTGCATTGTGTATGCCATTTCATAGCATTGTGTATGTTAGGATTGCATTCATGCATGTCATGCATATGGCATTGTGCTTGGGATGGGAGTTAGCCCAAGCACGGGAAACGAGGGACGTTTCGTACTCCGAGTGACGGAACGTGTCTCAATTCCCAGTCGCTGACACTCCGGATTAACCATGATGGAGTCTTGGTCTTGTTGTGTTTATATGTGCATTCATTCCATATTAAGTCGTGCAATTTGACTCCCCGGCCATCATGCATCGATATGCGTGATTGATGACACGAGTATCGAGGACTACACTCCCCGAAGAGTAGTCATGCACACATATGTGAAAATACATTGCCATGCCCCTTTCTTGCTCTCTGTTGCAGCAAATCAGAAGCCGGCATTCTTTTGGAGCTTCGTGCAATATTCCGAGCTTAATTGTAAACAGAGGCTAATTGGGGCATCGCAATGGATTTCCGCGCAAGGCAATTCAAGCATGCATCATTCATCGTTTGGAACAGAGCTGAGGCGGTCCATAGATTTACGTGCTAGTTTATCGCTTTCCTAGAATTAATTTGTTAATTAGTTAGGATTTTGTATTTATTCGGACTGTATTATTCATTTGGACTGTATATTATTTATTCGGACCCTCCGAGTGAGGGCACAATTGTAATAAGTGTGCGTACGTGTGATGTATTTCTTCCAACCCCACGTCTTTCTCCCTTTTATTTACCAACTTATGATGGCTAGAATAGGGCATGTTTCAATTAGCATAGAGTATGATAGCATGTTTGCATTCATTCATCTGTTTTGCATGCACCGGGCTCGGCGCATCATACTCACTGCATTGTATTTCAATTCCGAGTTGAATATATGTTAACTGTAGCATTCCATATGCCATGTTTAGAATAGCCGAGCCTATCTTAGTTGCATTCCCGCATGTGTTGCATTAGGCATTTCTGTATAGTTAGGGTCATGCATGGATTTCTAACGTAGTTTCTGTTTTGGCTTGGAGTACTCGATAAGTTTTTACGCTTTAGCATCCTTGCATGTGTGTGAGTGACTTCCATGATAGCATGCTTACCATGAGGCTATTTGCTTATGTGATATAACTGCCTGAATGCCTGTGGGTGAAGGTTGGGTTATTTGGATTGGAACAATGCATTGACTGTAAGTTTTAAGCCCACTAGATAGTGGCAAAACCATCTTTTCTAAGCCCACTTGAGGTGGCAAAATCTGCATTTTAAGCCTACTTGCGAGTAGCAAACCATCTTTAAAAACAAACATGAAATGTTTTGTTCCAATTCAGGCGATCCAGTCTATACTTGTATGCTGTGCGCATCACATAGTAAATCTAGGCTAATAACCGGAATAAGAGCACATAATGTTTTCAAAACTAATATCATGGTTAGTAGAGGCCGATCTTTGATCGGCGAGCGGGGGTGCTCACGAACTGACCTTCCCCAATCGTACCCAAGTTCCCGAGCCGAGGCAACTTTGGTGATGACGGACACGTGGCCTTAGGCAACGAGTCAGGGTTTCCTAAATTTCCCCAAAAATAAAATATTTAGGTGGTGACTCTGTATCTGGCAAAGCAGTCCATGTTTGGCACTTCTTTCAAAAAATCTGTTTTCTCAAAACGATTTGTCGGATTTGGATTCTTTGGTTCAGATTAAGAAACCGTGACATTTGAGTCCGAACTGTAGTGAGCCCAAAAATGAACAGAACGGGACTCATCCTCCCGGGGCGTTCGGGGACATCTACAGTACCCTTAAATCGGGCCTAGGTTGCATATTTGTGTGTTTAGTAGTATGTTTAGGATCATCATACTTTCATTTATTCATATCTGTAGACACCCCATTTTTGACCGACCTTAAGACTCAGACATCACCGATTGAGCGCTCGGTGATGTTGCATATTGTGCTCGTTCAGAAGTCTCAGAGTCGCGGCCGTGCGCCCTGCCTCCGGACTTCCGAACCCTCTTCTGTGCCTTGCCTCGGTTTGCGAACCAAACTCGTTTTCTCTGTTTCTTTCCTGAGGGGAGGGAGAGGTCCCGTAGACCATCTCTCAGTGGCCGTGGGCTACATTTCGTGGCCGTAGGCCATTTTGCCCATTTCGAGCCCGGTTCCCGGTTTTCGGAGCCGTCAGGCCGTGTGCCTCGGTTCGGGACCACCCAACCATCTCCGATTCCTCCGGTTCTTGGCATCCATCTCATTTACTCCCTAAAGAGGAACACTGGGGTCTTAGATACCCACTTCGTGGCCGAATGCCACTTTCGGTGCTTAACAGCCTATTTTCGGGACCCCGAACTGCGTGTTTTGGTCCCCGAGCATTCGTTTTGCATCAGTTTTTGTTCATTTTTGGCAGGTACCTCTGTTTTATCCCCAGGAAGATCACTAGAGGGTGGGAGGTTAGCAATTGTCTCAGCAACCTGTTATGCTCTTCTGACGCCCCCCCGGCGCCCGTTTTTCTCACTTCCGGGCTAGTGTTGACCACCCTAGAGCCATTTTCTTCGAGCCAAAACCACATATTTGTGTTGTACACACATGGGAGGACCCTAATGTACCATGGCCGGCCATTAATTCTTCTTTTCATTTTTGAACCTCTTTGAAAGTGGATCCGGGAAGGAGAAAAGTCTGCGCGGCTTCACCGAAACGGGTGTAACTCTTTGCACAAGAGGAATTAAAGTATGAGGCCACCATAGTTGGAAATCTTACTCCGGGGCTTCATTTTGCACTCAAGAATCTCCTAAATTCAATTCCAGACGGAGGAGATATGGTTGATCGAAGTAGGGCATCACTCCGGTTGAACCGAAATCTGCGCGGCTTCACGGAAATGAGCATAACTTTTTCCACAGGAGGAATTTTGATTCAAGGTTTGCTCCATTGGAAAGCTAACTTCCGGGGCTTCAATTTGGGACACTTGAATGGCCACATTTGGACTTCCCTAGCACCCACCGCCGGCCTTCTTCCCGAAGTTTTTTTAACTAGCTGGCCGCCAGAAAACCTAGCTGGCCGGCCACCTGCAACTAAAGCACTTTTTGCCCACCTTTTCTCCGGTTTTCTTGCCTATATAGCTGGCCCCTAGCTCTTGTAGAGGGGTTGGAAAATATCTCTCAAGGAGATACATTGATATCTCTCCAAAAACCTCCAAAAATCCTTAAGTTTTGGCCTCATTTGTTCATCATCTCCTAGCACCACAACACCACTTCATTTCCAGCAGCAAGGAGGAGTTCTTGGGGGTTTAGAAGCAACTTTCATCAAGCAAAGAGGTAGCAAAAGTCTTGTCTTCAAGGGTAAATCTCAAATCCCTCTTTTGTACCATTTTCTTGCTTCCTTTCTTAACCCTATTCCATATTATGTTGAGCTCCGACCCCTACTGAAAGTGGTCCCTTTTGAGCTCATTTTGATCTTTGATTAAGGGCTCAACCCTGTTTGAGCCCTCTATGGCACACTTGCTTCAATAGCATCTTCTATGTCAATATTTGCATGCTTTGTTTGGATTATGAGTGATCCATTTTCGAGCCTGATATAAACTGTGAGTGGGCCTATTTGGAGCCCCTCTTCAACATTGAAGAAGGGCTCAACCATGTTTGGCCTCTCTATCATGCACTTTATTTGTAATTCTCCATATTTTACCGTAAAATTGCATGATTTATTTGGCCTATTTTTGATCTGATTTGGAGCATCTCATGAACTGATATTGTGCTTATTTTGAGCCTCTCTCCAACATTGAAGAAGGGCTCAACCTTGTTTTCATGCTCTGCATGCACTTGCTTTGAATTCATGTTCTATTCTTGCTCTTGCATGCTATTTTAGCTCATGAGTGATCTGTTTTCGAGCATGCAATATATTATTTTGAGCCCCTCTTCAACATTGAAGAAGGGCTCAACCTTGTTTGGTAACTCCATCTTACACTTGCTTCACAATTCCTCCAATTTACCGTAAAATTGCATGCTTTGTTAGGCTTGCTTACCTTCTGTTTTGAGCCTTCATCAGGCTAGGAAAGTGTCTTATTTTGGTCTATTCTTTTCATTTTGTTAAGGGTCCAAGGCTGTTTGGTGCATCCTTTTGGCCCTCATGTTATGCTCTCTTTTGGCTCATATTTTGGCATGCTATGTTAAGCATATCTACATACTGAATTGGGAGGATGTCATATCTACTGTAAATGTGCATATTTTGGTCCCTCTTTAATGTTGTAGAACTGTATTTTTCAGTTTGAGCATTGTACATATCACTTGTTTCATTATTCCCTCTTTTCCCCCATTTTTGCATGCTATTTTTGCCATACTTGTGATTGTTGTTTGGCCATTCTTTGTACTGTAAAAATGCTATTTAGGGGCTGCCTAGCATCTGTCTTTACATGTCGTGTCCATATTGTGCATGTTTGGCATAGCTGTAGGCCATTCCGGGTGCATAACATTGCATTTCGGGCATCGGGTGTAATTTTGCTATAATTCGGGGACTGTTTTTGCATCATTTTGGTTACTGAATTTACATTTTCCATATGCCATATGCTACATTCATTTATATCATCGCCTCGGTTTGCGCGCCCGTGGGCACGCATTTCGAGGCACTTCGTTTTTATCCGACGGCCTCCGTGTGAGTGTGGCTGAGGCCCTCTCATGTTGGTATAGCCCAATTTGCATCGTTATGTCATTTCATGCTTTAGGCATCGCTTGGTTTGCGCACCCGTGGGCACGCATTTCGAGGCACTTCGTTTTTATCCGACGGCCTCCGTGTGAGTGTGGCTGAGGCCTCTCATGTTTGTATAAGCCCATTTGCATCGTGTATGTCATTTCATGCTTTAAGGCATCGCCTTGGTTTGCGCGCCCGTGGCACGCATTTCGAGGCACTTCGTTTTTTATCCGCGGCCTCCATGAGAGTGGCTGAGGTCTTCTCATGTTGGTATAGTCCATTCTGCATTCTGTATGCCATTTTCGTATCATTGCATTCCGTATGCCATTTTCTCGGTTTGCGTGCCCGTGGGCACGCACTTCGAGGCATTTCATTTCAGCCTCATTATATATCATTTCCATGTTATTTTGCATTCCGTATGCATCGCCTCGGTTTGCGCGCCATGGGCACGCATTTCGAGGCACTTCTTTTTTATCCGACGGCCTCTTATGTGAGTGTGGCTGAGGCTCACTCATGTTAGTGTAAGTCCACTTGCATCGTGTATGCCATTTCATGCCTTAGAATCATTTTCTCGGTTTGCGTGCCCGCGTGCACGCATTTTGAGGCGTCTCATTTTTCATAGCATTGAGCATGCTAGAATTGTATATTAGTTACATTTCATGCATATCATGCATATTGCATCGTGTTCGGGATAGGAGTTAGCCCGGGCACGGGAAACGAGGCACGTTTCGTACTCCGAGTGACGGAACGGGTCTCAATTCCCAGTCACCGACACTCCGGATTACCATGATGGAGTTAGGTTTTGTTGTAGCATTCATCTGCATTGCACCCTATATTGAGTTGTGCAATCCGATTCCTCGGCCATCATGCATCGATATGCGTGATTGGTGGCACGAGGATCGAGGCATGCATATATTTGTGAAATACATTGCTATGCCCTTTTCCTGCTCTCTGTTGCAGCAAGATAAAGAATCAGCAACTTTTCGGAGTCTGGCACGCTTTTCGAGAACATTGCAAACAGAGGCTAAATTGGGCATCCAGTGGATTTCTATGCAAAGGCAATCCGGCATACATCATTCATCAGAAGCGAGGCAGCCCCTGGCTTGCATGCCAGTTTAAAGCTTTCTTAGTTTAATTGTTAATTAATTAGAATCTGTATATTTCGGACTGTATTATTCTTTCATTCGGACTGTATTATTTATTCGGACCCTCTGCGCGAGGGCAATATTGTAATAAGTGTGGGTGAGTGTGATGTATGTCTTCCAACCCCACGTCTTTTCCCTTTTATTTACCCGCTTACGATGGTTAGATATAGGGCATATTTCGATTAGCATACAGTATGACAGCATGTTTGCATCATTCATCTGTTTTGCACGCACCGGGCTCGGCGCATCATACAAACTGCATTTGTATTTCAATTCCAAATTGAGTACGTGTTAGTTGTAGCATTCATATATCATGTTTAGAGTAGCCGAGCCTGCTATAGTTTGCATTATTGCATGTGTTGCATTAGGCATTTCTGTATAGTTAGGATCATGCATGATTTCTAATCAGTTTTCTGTTTTTGGCTTGGAGTACTCGGTAAGTTTTATGCTTTAGCATCCTTGCATGCGTGTGAGTGTTGCCATGATAGCATGCTTACCATGAGGCTAATGCTTATGTGATATAACTGCCTTGAATGCCTGTGGGTGGAGGCTGAGTTACTTGAATTGGGACAATTCATCAAATGTTTGTTTTAAGCCCACTAGATAGTGGCAAATCATGTTTTCTAAGCCCACCTGAGGGTGGCAAATCCGCGTCTTAGCCTACCTGCGGGTAGCACCATCAAACCATTTTCAAACAAACAAACATGAAATGTTTTGTTCCAATTCAGGCGGCCAGTCTATACTTGTTTGCTGCGAGCATCACATAGTAACCTAGGCTAATAACGGAATAAGAATACAATGTTTTCAAAATAAGATATCATGGTTAGTAGAGGCCGGTCTTTGACCGGGCGAGCGGGGGTGCTCACGAAGTGACCTTCCCCAATCGTACCCAAGTTCCCGAGCCGAGGCAACTTTGGTGATGACGGACACGTGGCCTTTGGCACCGAGTCAGGGTTTCCTAAATTTCCCATTAAAAAACATTTAGGTGGCGACTCTGTATCTGGCAAGCAGTCCATGTTTGGCACTTCTTTCAAAAAATCTGTTTTCAAAACGATTTGCCGGATTTGGACTCTTTGGTTCAAGATTAAGAACCGTGACATTTGAGTCCTTGAACTGTAGTGACCCAATATGAACAGAACGGGACTTAACCCTCGGGGCGTTCGGGGACGTCTACAGTTTCTGGCGACTCTGCTGGGGATTTAGAGAACTTGACTCGAACTCATGATATCTGGTTTTGACTACACTTGTGTGTTTCTTTGCATTGCATTTGCATTGGTGCGCCTAGGACACCGTGTTTGCCATATGCCATTCCCGAACGATTTGCCGGAGGCTTGTCTTGTCAAGTCATGTCCGTAAGGCTGATCGGCTCTGGGCTCTGACAGCATGGGAACACAAACCCCGGTTTTACCGGGCACCCTTTTTGACCATTCGACCTAGTGCATATTCGGATCCATAGTGACCATTCCAAACTAGGACAGGTTGCTTACCCGTTTATAGGTTGTTTGAAGCGCTGCGTGCGTAGTGAAACCCTAGTTCCTGACAAAATAGGACAGGGAAACCCTACCCCAAATAGGGGTGTTTTGGCTCTCACTTATCTGTTATGTGCTTTAGAGTGCGTCTCTACAGGAATGCATGTATCAGTCTATGAGTTTAGGCATCAGGCCTGCGGGCATCAGTTCAGTATTTGGGATTCAGTTTCCCGAGGGTATCAGATTTGAGGCAGAATTTTGGGGCAGAATTCAGTAGAGGGCACACTCATTCGGTTTGCTCGTATCTGTTCTGGTGAAATCAGGCTGAGATGCTGTCCGTTTTCTCTTTTGCTAGGGTAGTCCTGGAACCATAGCTTCAGAAGGCTCCACTATCCCCGGTACATTGGACTAGTGTTGATAGACTTTGTTAAGTTGAGATTCAATTCAAGGGCAACCAGTGTTCTTTCGCTGAGGCAAGGCAAAGAAGGGCCAGACAGGGCTCATTGGTTCATCTGATCCGACAGTCACCAGTCACATCATTAGTAGACCCGTGATGGCACAGGGTTCGGAAGAATTTGTGGCCATGATAGCAGCGCTAAATCAAGGAACTGCAATGCAAGATAAGACCAGTGCTGAAACGCAACGCCCATCTGGGGCATCTGCCTCACACCCAGCTTCGGGACCCCAGCCGAACTTTGACCCTCTTTTGCCAGCTGAAGATTCGCAGGGCCTTTCCAACCTGCTAATCAACACAGTCGCCATAGCCGACCTTTTCCAAGGCCAGCCTACAAATAGCCAGCCCAGCCCGAGCTCAGGGTAGATTTTTCACCCCCCTCCATATGAGCCTAACCAGCGCATTCAAAGTCCTGATGGAAAGAGGGCATCTCAAACCCCTTAATCCTCAACCTTTGCCAAACCACTCCCTGCCAGACATAACCCAGCAAATACTGTGTATATCATCAGCAGCGCGGCCATGGCACCGATGGTTGCTACCGCCTTCGTCATGAGATCCAGAATCTCATTGACAACCGGACAATAGCTCCATTTCAAAACCCAAGGACCAAGTACCTCATCCACATCTCAACCTCAGCCATACACTGCCACCCACCTACAACCCCAGTATATACCCCCGACCCATATACTCAAGCCCGAGATGTTTCCCGAAAAGCATGGGCTTAAGCACGATGGATGCACTTGAACCCCAATCATCTCAAACCCGTGAGCCCACTACTTCTGAGCTAAAAGATGATCGTAGATCTCCAAGGACTGTGGCAGATTTAACCTCTGGGCATTGGCTCCATCATCGACCACAGCACATGCTAAGAGTTTCACGTCAAAAGGCTCCCAGTCTTGGAGCGGGCTGCATTGAGAATGCCAATCCCTTGGCAAAGTGTGGAGGCAAGTGGTAAGAACAAGGTAGGGGCGGGCATGGATCCCCATGAACATCTTCTATTCGTGTTGAGGCTTTGAAAGCCGAGGGACTGAACAAAGAGCAAGTCCTCGCAGTTGTTGCAAAAGCTGTGGATAACACTTTCGCACTCAAGCTGGGGGCAGTTTGAAGCAAGAGGCAAGCCGGGAAAAGGGCCGTTGTACCAGAAATGATCCTGTTAGCTCTAACCCTCCGCTCGGAAGAGATCAGCAAACCAGGCCAACACCTGCCAATCTCTTCGCTGGTGCGCCCAGTAAAAATTCACAAGCCTTGAAGTACCACCCCGAGGTCGGAGGGTCTTCCATGCCCTCTATATGCCTTTGTCCAAAGCTTTTCAAATCTTGTGGGACAAGGCCATCTCGAACCCCTTGAGCCTCGACCTCTCCCGAACCCTCTTCCGGCTACACATGATGCTACCAATACTGCGCGTACCATCAGCAAACTGGCCATACTACCGACGACTGCTTCCGTCTTCGCCATGAAGTACAGGATCTATTTGACAACGGGGTTGTCTCCCGCCAAGCCCTGCAAAGTCTATCGGCACTGGATCGGTGAACTTAGGGGAATAATGTATTATGTGGGGGGATGAACCACCTGCGGGCGGCGCTCGATTAACTCCAGATATGGTGGATAGCATGCACTGTTTTGAGCACATTTGCGAATGTTGTTAATTTGTACTTTCTGACTTGGTATTGGGTCAGTCTCGTTGTGTTGTTTTGAGAGTCAGTTTTTCTTATTGAGTCAGTTGGTCTGTCTTGTTGTATCGAGTCAGTCCCGTTTTGTTAAGAGTCAGGTGATTCCGGGGGTGTTACCTCGGACATCACTGTTTTGTTTTCTTTGTCTTTTTGCTTTCTTTTGAGTCTGTTTCTGCTAGGGAGCCAGTTATGCCAACAGATTTTGAATGAAACAGCAGTTTTTTTTTACGCTCTTGCATTTGCTTCTGCCGTGTGCTAGTTGTGCCGGGATTTGAATGAAATGGTAGTGCATTCCACCTGCTCTCTTATGCCTCGAAGTCATTGTAATGACCTGAGTTTTTTCAAAGCTTTTTGAACACCGCGGTGAAAACGAAGAGGAAGGAATTCCTCGGGATTTGTAAAACTTTGATCAAATTGAGAGAAAGAGAGGCGTGCTAAGCCCTTAATGAATGAAATCATGCTTGTTAGTGTGAGTACTGAGAAGGACCCTAGCTTTGATCCAGATTGGTCCTACACTGTCTTCAGCGCGAGTGATTTGTCGCTTTCTTAAAAACTTTCAAAAAAAAAATGTTTTGCGCGGTCCTGCGAAGACATGTGTGGAATCGTTCTTGAGATTGTGCAGCTTAGGATCGCTCTTGGCCTCGAGACTCACCCCTTTGCTTCCAAACCTTGAACTTGAATTCAGAATGTTCAACAGTCAACTACGATGTGAGGCCTGTGTGGCCAGATTTGAAGCAGCCCTCGAACAAGGGCCAGGAAAGTCGGATCAAGAAGATCAGAAGATCAGAAGAAGCTTGCAAAGCTAAAACAGAAGTACCCTTTGAACTAGGGGCAAAGATGTCAAATGTGCTCGAAGAGCCGAAGATGAGTCCTCTTGCAAATCAACAGCCACTCTCCTGGATATGGATGGCTTCAAAACCTACAACCATTTGGCATGGACCTGTTACACTTTTACCCTTTGAGAGGCTCGCTGGGCCGAAAACCCGGAAGGGCGACCCAGGCAAAAGTTAGAGCAAGAAAAAGAAAAAACAAAGCAAAAAAGAAAAAAGAGAAGAATGAAAGAAAAATAAGAAAGAAAAAGAAAAATGCAAAAAAAAAAAAGAAAGAGAAAGAAAAAAGAAAAGAAAAGATGAAAAAAGAGAAAGAAAGAAATGAAAAAGAAAAGAAAGCAAAGCTCGCAAGGTTGAAAACCTGCAACAGGCGCCTTGGCAAAAGTTAGAGCATAAAAAGGAGAGGTTAAATACCGAGTGTACCTTAACCCCGAACTACGTAAGGCTTGATTCCCATCTTTGGGATACGTAGGCAACTTCATTCTGAAGTCCAGCCATAAACACTTCAAATCAAGTGTGTCCATGCAATGGTTTTGACCATCCTTGCCTCCTCTGTATCCGAGAGTTCGATTGCAATCATCGCTCTGAGGACTGACTACAATGCGCTGCGGTGCCTTTCAAACAAGGGGCAACTTTCCGTTGCCATTCAATGCGCTGCAGTGCCGTTCAAACAAGGGGCAACTTTCCGTTGCCATGCAGCTCTCTTCAAGCACGGGGCAGTTTTCCTTGGATCCGAGGTTGTGCATCTCAGGAGTAGTTTCATGCTCGTTGAGCAAGTGGCCGTGTGCAAAAAGTTTTTGAGAATTTTTACTGAGGTTGACTATTTTCTCGAAAATCATTCTATCTTTTCCAAAACTGGACCATTTCTTGGACCCAAAAAAGGAAAATTTTCAGTGCTCATAGCCTGACTTGCGTGATTTCAAATCAAAAATTGAACAAGCATGTTAATCTAACCTCATTGTTGGTCAAAATTGTTTTAGTAGAAAGCCAAAAACAAAAATGGTCAAATGATGAACTAGGGGCACAGTGGAGTCAGGTGTTCTGTCTTTTCCCCGTTATCAATGCATTTGCCAAGAAGGGCACTCTACATGCCAAGAAAAAGGGCACAATTGAAGCTAAAACAAAGTGCTGAAGGCTCTCTCACCCTCCAAGCAGCGAGGTATCAAGCCAAGTGCGAAGCACGAACGGGAATGGATCAAGATATTCCACTCCCTCATCTTGACAGATCTGATCACGTCCAAGCTCCCCGGCAGAGCATCATCACCGGTGTCAGCTGCAGATTCGCTACACACTCATTGTAGCACAACCCTCTGTGGGAGGAATTCACTAGTTGCATGCAGAAGAAGAAGAATCTGGTAGAATACCAGGGGCAAAAGCCCATACAACTTTCTGCTTATCCATCAACCACCCAGGGGAGGGATTGAAAAATGAGAGATTGAAGAATAGAGAGATGTGCGATGAGAAAAAAAAGTGAGAAAAGGGCTTTTTCAGAAAACTAGAGATTGAGTGCCAAGTGATGTGAGAATCACAAGTGAGAAAGGGTGGAAAACACTACCCGGTGAAACAGGCTCCTGTGCACGTCTGAGTGTCGTGTCTTTTCGTTTGTCTCATTTCATCCCGAGCGTGTCTCGTTGTGTTTAGGTCGTTTACCTTTTTTTTTTCTGTGTTGAGTTGTTTTGGCTGTGGTCAGTTGTAGGCTTAATACCCGGTTGAGAATCCTTTTCTCATTTTCAAAAAAATAAAATCGTTTTGTGCTATGAGTGCCGTGCCACATTTGTGCAAAACAGAATTTGTTCTTTCAGAAAACCGCAGGGTTCAACCAGGTCATATGAGAACAGTGAAACCAGGACTATCTGAAGCTATAATGGTTCGGCTGCAAAGCAAAGCGAAAAGAGGAAAATGTCGGGCATCTGAGTTTTGTTCCAACTTCAGTAAGTTCCGAGATTGCATCCGTGTGTACCTCTTCAGGCTTGCCAATGCTCCGAAGTATGAGTGTGCCTCTACCTCAAGCTCAAGATCAAGTCTGCCCAAGCCAGAATGGCGATCAGAAGTGCTCTCCTCGAGTACGTTTCGTGCCAGGGACATCTTGGCCGTGTTTGCAATGAGTTCCTAGGAGACCAACTGCGACGGTGGAAACTAGAGTTCGAATGGCTGTTGCCTAGAACGCAAAGGTTCGGGATTTCCGAGACTAAAGTCTGGTTTAAATACCCAGAGGCGTGCCCTCGGCTTGAAATCTGTATGGAAGCCCATAGGTTGAGATAGCGTGTATGCACCTCAATTCTGGATACTGAACCAAACCTAGTCTGTCACCCCGTTGGAGAATAGGGAAAGTTGTGAATATGATCAGGAAGACAAGCAGCAGCCGTAGCTCCTACATACAGAGGTGGTTACTTGTTAGCATTTCAGAACCTTTGTACTGTGAGTTGAAGGTAAAGTGTTCGAAGAGCACAAGGGGAGATCCCATCAGAGTAGAGCGGTTCACCGCCACTCACCTCATGAGGTGCTTTCTAAAGCACGCTTTGTCCATTTATTGCTTTCCTTAAGCATCATGCATTGTAATGCATTGTACCTGTCAAGTTTCTTTCTCAGTCATGCACGATATTGTATGTACGGTTCATTCAAAGAAGTTCGTTTGAGATCATTCACTTAGTGTATCAATCACACTTATTCACTTAGTGTATCTATCACACTTTGTGCTTGTCTTTTGTGTATCCATCACACTTCA
>JAPPVO010005046.1:0-25920 GCA_030407325.1 Camellia japonica | reverse complement strand
AGGGTGTTCACCCCACTATGCATGTCTCTATCACGGCCTTGAGGGTCCTGAGTAGAAAGGGGGATCTGAGAACCCCTAGAGCTGCGGCCACTGCCAGATAAACTTCCCCCTCCCATGATCCGGCCAGCAAGTATTGTGCCTTCCATCAACAAGTTGGCCACGTCACTGATAGTTGTTACCGTTTCTTCGCCTGGCATAATACAAGATCTGATTGACAACAAGATCATCACCGTACAGTCTTGCAAAGTCTATCGGCACTTGATCAGTGAACCTGTGGAGGATAATGTGACTGTGATCGGGGGATGAACCACCTGCTGGGCGATGTTCAGTTTATTTCAGATGTGGTGTATGGCACGCATTTGTTTTGAGCATTTGTGAATGCTGGTTTTTGTACATTCTGACTTGGGTATTGTGTCAGTCTCGTTGTGTTAATTTGAGTCTGTCTCTTTGTTTTGAGTCAGTCTTTTTTGTTTCGGGTCTGTCTTGCGGTTTCGAGTCAGTCCTGTTGTATTGGAATCCGGTAGATTCCGGGAATGTTACCTCGGGTATCACTATTTTGTTTTGTGTTTGTCTTTTCACTTTTCTTTTGAGTCTGTTTCTGTCGAGGAGCCAGTTGTGCCAACAGATCTCAATGAAAAGCAGTGATTTTCACGCTCTCTCGCATTTGCTTCTCTGCCGTGTGCTAGTTGTGCCGGGATTTGAATGAAATGGCAGTGCATCCCACTTGCTCTCTTGTGCCTTGAAGTCATTATAATGACCTGAGTTTTTTCAAAACCTTTTGAACACTGCGGTGAAAACGAAGAGGAAGAATTCCTCGGGTTTTGCAAACTTTGATCAATTGAGAGAAAGAGAGGCGTGCTAAGCCCTTAATGATGAAATCATGCTTGTTAGCGTGAGTACTGAGAAGGACCCTGGCTTGATCCAGACTGGTTTAACACTATCTTCAGCGCGAAGCGATTTGTCGCTTTCTTAAAAATTTTAAAAAACAAAATGTTTTGTGCGGTCCTGCGAAGACCTGTGTGGAATCACTCTTGAGATTGTGCAGCCTAGGATCGCTCTCAGCCTCGAGACTCAACCCCTTTTGCTTCCAAACCTCGAACTTGAATTCAGAACGTTCAACGGTCAACTACAATGTGAGGCCTGAGTGGCCAGATTCAAAGCAGCCCATGAATTAGTGGCAAGAAAATCAAATCAAGAAGATCAGACCTCATCAGAAGAAGCTTGCGAAGCTAGAACAGAAGCACCCCTCGAACTAGGGGCGACAATGTCTGATGTGCTCGAAGAGCTGAAGAAGGATCATTCTGCAAATCAATACAACATCCACTCTCCTGGATACAGAGGGCTTCAATCTCAAAACCATTTGGCATGGGCTTGTTACACTTTTAACCCTTGAGAGGCTTGCTGGGCCGAAAACCCGGAAGGGCGACCCAGGCAAAAGTTAGAGCAAGCAAAAAGCTAGAAAAAAAGAAAAAAGGAAAAAAAAGAAAACAAAAAAAGAGAAACTGGCCCCGAGGTGGGTATTTTGAGGTTTGTGGCTTTTTGCTGGACTGCACCAGCAAAGGGATTGACAGGCGCTGACTGGGTTTGCTGATCTCTTCCGAGCACGGGATTAGAGTTGAAAGGAACATTCCTGGTACAACGGCCCTTCTCCCGGCTTGCCCCTTGATTCAGACTGCCCCTAACTTGAGTGGCGAAAGTGTCATCCACAGTTTTTGCCATAATGCGAGGACTTGCTCTTCGTTAATCCCTCGGCTTTCAAAGCCTCAACAGCCAACTGAAGATGTTCATGGGGACTAATGCTTGCCCCTGCCTTGTTCTTATCACTGGCCTCCACTTTGCTAAGAGGTTGGCCTTCTTCCAATGCAGCCCGTCCAAGGTGGGGAGCCTCTTGACATGAACTCCCTGGTATGTGATGCGGTTGATGACGGGGGCCAAAACTCCGAAGGCCAGATCTGCCACAGTTCTTGAAGATCTTCGATCATTCTCATCAGCTCAGAAGTAGTGGGTTCATGGGTTTGGGATGATTGGGGTTCAGATGCACCCATCATGCATAAGTCCAGGCTCTCTGGGGTAAATAACATTAGGCTTGGGTAGATGGACTGGGGTGATGTATACGCGTGGGGTCGTAAGGGACGGCCAGTGTGTGGATTAGATTGAGATGTGAATGAGGTATTTGGTCATTGGGGGCTGAATGTGGAGCTATCGTTCGGTTGTTGATGAGATTTTGGATCTCATGACGAAGGCGGTAGCAACGGTCGGTGCCATGACCGCGCTGCTGATGGTACACACAGTACTTGGAGGGGTTATGTCTGGCTGGGAGTGGATCAGGAAGAGGTTGAGGATCGAGGGGTTTGAGATGCCCTCTTTCCATCAAGACTTTTAGCGCGCTAGTCAGGCTCATATAGAGGGGGGTGAAAGTTCTGCCCTGAGCTCGGGCAGGGCCGGCTGTTTGTTGGCTTGGTTTGGCAAAAGGGTTGGCTGTGGCTACTGTATTGATTTCGGTGGGTTTGGGAATAGCATTACTACCAGCATTGGTACTCCCGGAAATCACCCCTCTTGTTGGTTCACTTGTTCTGGGAATGATCCCACTGTTGAATGCATTCTCGATCTGAACCCCCAGTTCATGCAAACTTTTAAAAGTGAATAGCGGAGCGACTATCAACTTTTGTAACATATCACGCTCGAGGTTTCGCACATCATCTGCACTTGATTCCTTCTCGGAAGGCCGATCTGTCATCTGTGCTGCCTTTGCTCTCTACCTCGCAAAAAATTCCACAAAAGGCCTGTTGGGTTCTGGCGGGTGATTCAAGCTCTTGGATAGTCATTCAACTTGGGTGTTGTACGAATACTGATCGACAAAGGCCTCAGCCAGTTCTTCTCAGTTCTGCTTCACTGTATCTCCAACTTGGCATACCAAGTGGCTGCTACACCCGACAGGGTTCTCCCATACAGAGAGAGTTTCTGCGGCTTAGTCAGACCCATCGGCTTTAGGACATCCAAGAAAAGTCGGATATGTACCATTGGATCTCCAGACCCGTCGAAACGGTTAATATATGGCATTTTGAATCTGTCTGGGAGCCGCACGGCAGACTCAGTGTGCCCATCCTCAATGTCGGGAATGGAGTTAAGGCCCTGTGCCTTTTTGAATTGCTTCTCAAGGTTCGCAATTTTCACTGCGGTCAGATCGAGCTCACTAGCATCAAGGGGATAAAGCCTCTCATTAGGCTGCACCAGGGGTTTGAGCACCTGAGCTTGAGTCAACCTTTCTCGAGGATTCGGATACTGCAAATCTTTGACTGGCGGAAGTGGGTCAAAGTTCGGCTGGGGTCCCAAAGCTGGATGTGAGGCAGATGCCCCAGATGGGCGCTGTGTTTCAATACTGGTCTCAGCCTGCATGGCAGTTCCCTGATTTAACGCTGCTATCATGGCCACGAATTCTTCCGAACCCTGTGCCATCACAGGCTGCTGATGATGTGACTGGTGACTGTCGGATCAGATGAACCGGTGAGCCCTAACTGGCCTTTCTTTGCCTTGCCTCAGCGAAAGAACACTGGTTGCCCTTGAATTGAATTTCTGATCTAACAAAGTCTATCGGCACTATAGTCCAATGTACCCGGGAGATAGTGGAGCCTTCTGAAGCTATGATTCCAGGACTACCCCTAGCAAAAGAGAAAACAGACAGCATCTCAGCTCAATTTCACTGGAACGGATACGAGCAAAGCTGAACAACTGTATTCTATTACTGATCACTGTTCCCCGAAATCACTGCCCCAAATCTGAATCTGATACCCGCAGATATAACTGATTCTCAAAATACTGATACTGGTGCCCGTGGGCCTGATGCTCAAACTTTGTGAACTGATATATGCGTTCCCTGCAGAGATACACTCTAAAAGCACATAGCAGATAAATGAGAGCCAATACCCCTATGTTGGGTAGGGTTTTCCTGTCCATTTTGTCAGGAGCTAGGGTTTCACTACGCACACAGCGGTTTTAAACAACCTATATTGGGTAAGTAACCTGTCCTAGTTTGGAATGGTCACTATGGATCCGAATATGCACTAGGTCGAATGGTCAAAAGGGGTGCCCGGTAAAACCGGGGTTTGTGTTCCCATACTGGCAAAGCCCGCAACCGGTCAGCCTTATGGTCATGTCTTGACAAGACAAGCCTCCAGCAAACCGCTCAGGAATAGCAGATGGCCAACTGTAGACACCCCATTTTTGACCGACCTTAAGACTCAGACGTCACCGATTGAGCGCTTGGTGATGTTGCATATTGTGCTCGTTCAAAAGTCTCAGAGTCTCGGCCGCGAGCCCTGCCTCCGGACTTCCGAACCCTTTCTGTACTTTGCCTCGGTTTGCGAACCAGGCTCAGTTTTCTCTGTTCTCTTCTCGAAGGGAGGAAGAGGTCTAGGTAGTCATCTCTCAGTGGCCGTAGGCTACGTTTCGTGGTCGTAGGCCATTTTTCCCATTTTGGAGCCCAGTTCCCGGTTTTCGGAGCCGTTAGGCCGTGTGCCTCGATTCGGGACTGCCTAACAATCTCCGATTGCCCCGGTTTTTTGTATGCATCCTATTTACTCCCTTTCGAGGGACACTGGGGTCCGAGAGACCAATTTCGTGGTCAAACACCACTCCCGGTGCCTAACAGCCCACTTTCGGGGCCCCGAACTGCGTGTTTCGGCTCCCGAACCTTCATTCTACATTTTTAGGCTCCGACCCGAACTTGAGATAGTCATATTTTGAGGTCATTTTCATGTTTGATTAAGGACCTCTTATTGTTTGACATCTCCATATACCACTTGCTTCTTTACCCCTCGTTTTTCCCCTTTTCTTGCACGGTATTTTAGGCATACTTGTGGGCTGTGTTGGACTTGGTTGTAAACTACAAAGTGTCTTATTTTGAGCCCCTCTTCAACTTTATTGAAGGGCTCTCGGCCATTTGGGACCCGCAGCTATCACTTGCCCCTTTACCTCACCCTTTTGGCCTTTTTGGGGGGAATTTTGAATCCGAAATTCCCCCCCTTTTCCCCCCCTCTTTTTCACCTCATTTGCCTATATATACAGCCCCTCCCCAGCTGGTTTAAGAGTTACAAAAAATCTGATTTGGGAGCTCCTCCATACAATCTCTCTCTCTCTCTCTATATTCTAACCTTAAAACTCCAAGTTCCTACACCCATTTCTTCACCACCACCAAGCACCACCACCACCACTCCATTCAGGCAGATAGGAGTGGCTTTCTAGCAGCTAAGAGACAACATTTTTCAGTCCTAGAGGCAGCAAAGGTTGGGTCTTCAAGGGTGAGCACTCTTCTCCCTCTTTCTAGTTCATTTTTGCCTCATTTTTTTAGCCTCTTTACTTGCTGTTTTGAGCTCCGACCAAACAGAAAATGTCATTTTTTTGAGCTATATTCCATGTTTCATTAAGGACTTATTACAGTTTGAAGCTTATTTTTGACACTTTCTTCATTACCCCTTTGTATGCCATTATTTTGCATGATTCTTTTAGCCTATGTGTGATCTGTTTTCGAGCATGATGTAAACTGTGGTTAGGCTTATTTTGAGCCCTTATTCAACATTTAAGAAGGGATTAATACTGTTGGGGACCTCCATGTATGACTTTCTTCATTACCTCTCTTTGGTCCCCATTTTTGCATGTTTGTTTAGCTTATCATGCTTCTGTTTTTCGGCCATGATCAGAACTGAAAGTGGCCATATTTTGACCCCCTTGACATGTTTCATTAAGGGTCTTTGGATTTTTTATGCATGTTTTGTATACTTCATGTTATAGCCTTTGGTTGGCCTTAATCTTGCATTGCATCTTTAGCATGTTTGTATACTGTTTTGGGACTTGTCATCTACTGTGAGTAGTCATATTTTTGGTCCCTATTCAGTGTTGTAGAAGGGTCTTTTTCTGTTTGGGTCTTGCATCTACCACTTGCTTCATTGCCTCCCTTGCGGAGCCATTTTTGTATGCCATTTTAGCCCTACCTGCGCTTGCTGTTTGACCATGCTTTGTACTGTAAAAATGTTTTTCTCGGGGCTGTCTTGCTTCTGTATTCACACTTCATGTGCAAATAATGCATGTATTGCATAGTTGTAGGCCATTTCATATGCCAATTTTGAGTTTCGGGATGCGTCTCATGTATCGGGTGCCATATTGCCATGATTCGGGGCTGTTAAGCATCATATTTCAGTGATTGAAATTCATATGTTTGTATGCCATGATCCATGCCTTGCCATACCTTGTTAGAGTGGCATTCGTGCCTTAGGTCCGGTCCTCGTTTGCGTGCATACGTGCACGTATTTCGAGCGTCCCATTTTCATTTTATGGCCTCTTATGTGAGTGTGGCTGAGGTCCACTCACATTGGTGTAAGTCCATCTCGCATTGTGTATGCCATGTCTCAATGCGTTGTGCATGTTATGTTGTTAGCATTGTGTGTGCCATGTAGTTGCATTGCATGTTCATATGTTTGCATGCCCATGTTGCATACTAGATCACATGCCTAGGTTGCATTGCATTGGCATGCATGCCTTGCCTCTTGATCAAGTGATAGAGGTTGGGCTTTATGTGTTTGTTTGATTTGCATGACATTTGAAATCAAAGTGCATACTTGGTTTCTTGGGCCATCACGCATCGAAATGCGCAATTGGTGGTCCGAGTATCAAGGAACATACCCCTTTGAGTCAAAATCATGATAAGGGATGTGTTGGTGCACACATTTGCTGGAAATTTCATGCCATACACTGTCTGTCTGCTGTTGCTGTCAAAACTGTCCTCTGCAGGAATTTTCTGCCGACCGGCAGTATAGAGTGCCGACCGGCACTTTATGGGTAGCCGATAACCTCTCAAGCAGCCGGTGGTCATTTTACATGGCCGGTGGCCATTCCATCCAGCCGGTGGTGTACAGCAGCATGCAAGGAAGGTGTTCTGGAACTTTGGCAATTTTTTTGAGAGACAGGGCAGTAAGAACAGAGACAGCAGTGGTATGGTGCGGATTTTCCGGGCAAGTCGGATTCGAGCATGCATCATTCGCGCATCCGAGGCAGGGCTGAGGCCCCTTTCTTTTTTTATATTGAATTTAATTTGATAATTAGAAATTTTGTAATAATTCATTTATTATGTATTTGGACTGTACTATTTGGGACTGTATATTCTTTTGGTCCCTCCGTGTGAGGGCATATTTGTAATAAGTGTGGGTGAGTGTGTGTATGTCTTCCAACCCCCATTTCTTTCTTCCCTTTTATTTACCTGCTTATGATGGTAGATTAGGGCATATTTAAAATTAGCATACCTTATGCAATGCATGCGTGCATCCATGCATTTGTTGACATACATCAGGCTTGGCACATCATACAAACTGCATCGTACTTTCAATTCCAAATTGAATACGTGATAGTTGTAGCATTTCACATGCCATGTCTAGGATAGTCGAGCCTGCCTAGATTACATCTTTGCATGTGTTGCATTAGACATTTTAGTATGCTTAGGTCCATGCATGGATTTCTAATAAGCTTCTGTTTTGGCTTGGAGTACTAGGTGAGTTTTTATGCTTTAGCATCCTTGCATGTGTGTGAGTATTGCCATAACAGCATGATTACCATGAGGCTAGCTGCTTATGTGATATAACTGCTTGAATGCCTGTGGGTGGAGGTCAAATTACTTAAATTGGGATAATGCATTAAAACTGTGAGTTTTAAGCCCACTAGATAGTGGCAAAACCATCTTTTTCTAAAGCCCACTTGAGGGTGGCAAAACCTGCATTTTAGCCTACTTGCGAGTAGCAAATCATTTTCAAAACAAACTTACAATGTTTTGTTCCAATTTAGGCGATTTGGTCTATACTTGTTTGCTGTGCGCATAACATAGTAATTCTAGGCTAATAACCAGAATAAGAACACATAACGTTTTCAAAATTGGGTATCACGGTTAGTAGAGGCCGGTCTTCGGACCGGGCGAGAGGGGGTGCTCATAGTTGACCTTCCCCGATCATACCCAAGTTCCCGAGCCGAGGCAACTTTGGTGATGACGGACACGTGGCCTTTGGCACCGAGTCAGGGTTTCCTAAATTTCCCAAAAATAAAATATTTAGGTGGCGACTCTGTATCTGGCGAAGCAGTCCATGTTTGGCACTTCTTTTCAAAAAATCTGTTTTTCTCAAAAAACGATTTGCCGTATTTGGACACTTTGGTTCAAGATTAAGAACCGTGGCATTTGAGTCCTTGAACTGTAGTGACCCCAATATCAAACCGGAACGGGGGGGACTCGCACTCCCTCCCCGGGATGCGTTCGGGGACGTCTACACAACACGGTGTCCTAGGCGCACCAATGCACATGCAATGCAAAGAGACACATAAATGGAATCAAAATAGGATATCACGAGTTCGAGTCAAGCTCTCTAAACTCCCCAGCAGAGTCGCCAGAAACTGTAGACGCGCCCTTGGGCTTCACTCTACAGCTCGGACTCGATTTGTGTCACGGTTCTTAATCTTGAACCAAAGAGTCCAAATCCGGCAAATCATTTTTGAGAAAACAGATTTTTGAAAAGAAGTGCCAAACATGGACTGCTTTGCCAGATACAGAGTCGCCACCTAAATATTTTTTAATGGGAAAATTTAGGAAACCCTGACTCGGTGCCGAAGGCCACGTGTCCGTCATCACCAAATGTCTCGGCTCGGGAGCTTGGGTACGATCGGGGAAGGTCAGCTATGAGCACCCCCTTTCGCCCGGTCCGAAGACAGGCCTCTACTAACCGTGATACCCGATTTTGAAAACGTTATGTGTTCTTATTCCGGTTATTAGCCTAGAATTACTATGTTATGCGCGCAGCAAACAAGTATAGACTAGATTGCCTAATTTGGAAACAAGCATTGCATATCCGTTTGTTTTGAAAAGTGCTTTGGAAATTGCTACTCGCAAGTAGGCTAAAACACGGATTTCAATGAGTTTTTCCAACTCAAACAATCCAACCTCCACCCACAGGCATTCAGACAGTTTATCTCATATAAGCACTTAGCCTCATGGTAATCATGCTGTCATGTTAACATTCACACGCATGCGATATGCTAAAGCATAAATACTTACATTGTACTCCGTGCCAAAACAGTAAACTAGTTAGCAAAAATGCATGCCCTAGTTCATGTTAAGTGTCTAATGCAACACAAGCAATGGTGCAATCTAGACAGGCTCGGCTATCCTAAGCATGGCATGTGAAATGCTACAAGTAACAAGTATTCAATTTGGAAATTGAAATACAATGCAGTTAGCGTGATGTACCGAGCCCGGTGCATGTAAGACAAATGCATGGATGCGCGCATGCATTGCATAAGGTATGCTAAAATAGATGTGCCCTAATCTACCATCATAAGCAGGTAAATAAAAGGGAAGAAAGACGTGGGGTTGGAAGACATACACGCCACTCACACACGCTTATTACAGATTTGCCCTCACTCGGAGGGGCCAAAAGAATATACAAATTAATTAACTACGCAAGCTAATTAAATATTACAGATCAATTAAATTAACAAATTAATTAATCTAATTAAAACAATAAACCGCCTCGGGAAGAGGGCCAAATGTAGCGCATGCTCGGGATTTGCTCGGAATCGCACTGCCATGCATAGTCTGCCTCTGTTTTCCCTGCTTTGCTCCTCTGAAAACTGCCAAAGTCTCAGGAATGCCTCTCAGGACACTGGGGGATCCCACCGGCCAAGTAGAATGACCACCGGCAGTGAATTTGTGGTCATCGACACAAAATGAGCCCATCGGCCATCGATTGACTGCCGGTCGGCACTAAATACTGCCGGCCGGCAATAAGTTCCTGCAGAACCTGCAACTCACAGCAGCAGAGGGCAAAATCTTGCATGGCAATACAATTCAACCTATGTATGCACCAATCACACTCCCTATCATGTTAATGACTCAAGGGAGGATGTGCCTCGATTCTCGGGCCACCAACCACGCATTTCTATGCATGGTGGCCTAAAGGATCAAGTGTGCACTTTCATATCAAATGAAATGCAAGCTAATCAAACAAAATGAGGCTCAATTCCTATCACCAAATCAAGGAACAAGGCATGCATGTCTATGTGTGCAATCCTAAACATGTCAACTAGTATGCAACATGGGATGCAAACAAGAATGCTAGTATGCAAACACACATACGAGGCAAGCATGCAAACCAAGCAAAGGGGTGGACTTAAACATGACTTAGGCAACTCCAAATAGGCCCAAGATCAGTAGCCAAAGTGCCCAAAAAGGAAGGCTAAGCACACACATGCATGCACATGTTAAGGCACAAACCTAAGCATTAAACAAGCAACTCTCAAACACACTCGAAAGAGGCTAAACATGGACAATTGGCATGTAATGAAAAGCTTTAAAATCATGTCAAAATATGGTGCCAAACCAACCCAAATGAGACAAGCATGAGCATGCAAGCATGGTCCAAATACTTGAGGCAAGTCATGAAGCCTTGAAGCACATTTAGCATAACAAATGTGGCATGCATTAAACAACTAAAAACAGATTTTTAGCATGTTAAAACAAGGCCAAAGGACTACTTAGATGACATCTAAGTGGCTCAAATTCAAAGGCATGCACAATGGTCAAAACATAGGGCATACAACACATGCTCTCAAAGCAATAAAGAGGCAACTAAGGCAAGCATATGAGCATGCCAAAGGGACTGAAATTACATGTTGGATGGTTCCAAACCACCAAAATGATGCAAACAACACATGCTACACATTCACATACTTGAGGCATACAAGCCCGACAAGCCACAAATGCAAAGGAGCTATACTAAGCATGCCAAAATCGATCCAAACAATTATGGATAGACCTAAAGCATGGCAAAATAAGCACAAAAGCTTCACGAATCTAAGCCTAAGACATGCTCAAACAAAGGCACACAACCTAAGACATGTTAAGGGATCGAGGAGGCATTACATGGCAACTATACTAAACATGTATGGAGTACCAAAACCAACTTAATAAAAAGTTATAACATGGCAATATAAGAATGAAATACAGCCATGGCATGCTCAACACACACTTGAACAAAGGCTTCCTTAAGAGACCAAAAATGGTCTCTTTCAAGGACAACAAGGAGAGAGGGTGGCCCTCCCCTTTTGGAGACTTCAAGGCACCATCCCCACCACTGAAATCCCTCAAGATTTCAGTGGTGAAGAGGCCCAAACACCAAAGTCTCGAAACTTGCACAAAATGGCACAAAACAAGGGCCTTACAAGGCCTAAGAGGGGTCAAACTTCCCCAAAGCACAAAACACTCTTAATAAACTATCAAGAGGGCCTAAAAATAGAACTTTTTTATGTTATACACTAAACACAAAAACAGCTCTAAGATAGGTACAAATAGGATGCAAAAATGGGGAATAAAAGGGAAGTTTCTTACCCTTGAAGATCACCTTCACAAATGATGCTCTAACAGCCCTTCTTGGCTTGAATCCACCTCCAAAACACTCAAACCAACCTCCAAGAGTCTCAAGTCTAAGAGATAGTGTGTTAGTGTGTGTGTGTGAGCAAAAATGGCACAAAACACACACTTATAGAGATAGAAAATATATCTAACCCTAACCCTAGAACTCAAGCTTTACAAAGCTGTCTAAAATGTCTAACAAGTGTCTAACCCTCATGCCAAGAGAAGACCCTCTCCTATATAGGCAATTCCCTCTTGTAAAGCTTACAAAACAAGCCATTCAAGAGGGAAATCCCTCCATACATGTGTATGGAGGGGAATGGAGTGGGTGCCAGCTATCACAGCTAGCACAAAATATCTACAAAAAGTAGATGAACAGTGGTCGGCCACTCAAAATTGTCATTTTGACAAAATTGAGTGCCGACCGACAACAAAGAGTGCCGACCGGCAATATATATTGCCGGTGGCAACAAAAACCAGCCGGTGGCCTCTAGCCACTACCGGTGGTGTGTGGGGATGCCTCACAAGGTATTCCCTGCCCTTCCAGGGCAAAACACAAGTGTTTGATGCAAAACCAGACACAAAACGGTCGAGTTCGGAGATCCTGAGGCAGGGCACGTAGCCGAGACCTCTGGGAACTCCAAACGAATACAAACATGGATAATCACCGAGTGTTCAAGCGGTGACGTCCAAGTCTTGAGGATGGTCAAAAATGGGGTGTCTACAGTTGCCCCTTTTTGACAGAACTCGAAAGTCATAACAATGACGGGAGTGAATGTCAAAGCCCAAAGACGACCCATTTTTGACAAGGCCGAAGACTTGGACAAACATGCAAGACAAACAAGGTATGCACCCGAAGGCAGGGGCAAAATGCAAACGATATGCAGGAAGACTTTGATAATTGGACTTATACGCTACGCGAAGCCGGTTTGAAAATTGGACTTATACGCTACGCGAAGCCGGTTTGAAAATCCAAGATTTATGCAAAAACATAGTGTGCACAAAACAATGTGATGCAGAGTGAATGCACAAAACAATGCTAAGGAGATGCACAAAATAGTGCAAAACAGGTTGGAATGCACAAGATAGTGCTAACAAGATGCACAAAACAGTGCAATGCAAGAGTGAATGCACAAAACAGTGCTATACGGGTGCACAAGAGAGTGCGATGTGGCGTGGATGCACAAAACAGTGCGATGCGCAAAATAGCGCGAATGAAATGTAATGCACTAACAAGTGCAGGTAAGGTGCGCAAGATAGCGCGATAAAATGCACGTACAATGCAAGTAAAGTGCACAAAATAGTGCGATGCGCAAAATAGCGCGAATGAAACAATGTAATGCACAAAACAGTGCGATGTGCAAGAAAGCGCGAAAGTAAATTGCACAGAACAGTGCGATACGCTAAACAGCGCGAGTGCGATGGAATGCACAAGATAGTGCGAGTGAGATATAGCATGTAAGTGCACAAGATAGTGCGATGCGCAAGAAAGCGCGAGTGCACAAGACAGTACGATGCGCTAAATAGCGCAATGCGTTAGACAACGCGAGTGCACAAGACAGTGCGATGCGCTAAACAGCGCGATGCGTTAGACAACGCGAGTGCACAAGACAGTGCGATACATATAGTTTTTTATCTATCTTGCTTGGTTCATAAAATTGCCCTTAGAGAGATACATATAGTTTTGTATCTATCTTGCTTGGTTCTTCATTTTTGTGCTTCAAAAGTGTAGATTTGTCTTAGTTTAACACACAAACACACACTCAAACACCATCCTTGGGTAGCTGAGGTGCTAAGGAGTTGTTTTTGGTGTTCCTGGACTGATTTAAGCTCAAAGAACTTGCTGGAGTTGCAATAGTAAAGAAGGTCTTCAAGGGTGAGTCTTTGACCTTTAAAACCCCGATTCTTGCTTAAGCTTTTGAGCCTATTTGCATGCTGTTTTGAGCTTAACTTATAACTGAAAAAAGTTTCATTTTTAAGTGCTTAAAATAGTTATTTTAGGTCACTTTTTCGTTTGGGGTGATTTACCCCCTCTTAGGCCTTGTTAGGCCTTATTTTGAGCCATCCCTTTAGGCTCTTGTTGAACCCTTTGCATGACCTTTCTACCACTGAAATCCAGAGGATTTTCAGTGCTGGAAAGGTGGTTTTGGTGTCCTAAAAAGGAGAGGGTCATCCCCTCTCCTTGTGTCTTGTTTACTTGCTTCATATGCCTCATGTTTGAGCACCTTTGTTAAGCTTGTGTTGGCCATATCTTAGCTTGTATTTGAGGTTATTTTGCTGAGGCATACCACTTTTTTTGCTTAGTTTGGTCACCTCTTGCATGCCTTATACACTTGTAGTGTAAATCACACAAACTAGCTTTGTATGCTTCATGAAGTAGCATGTCATTCTAGCTTATTTTCTTTCCATTTCAGCATGTTTTTGGTGATGTTTTGCCATGTCATGACTCTTTTTTGGTTTGGTTTGGTTGGCCCTTGCATGCCTCATGCACTTGTAGTGTAATGCCATGAAAAAGCCTAACATGCATCATGCCTTGACATGTCATTTTAGCATGCTTTTGGCTTAGCTCTGAGAAGACTTTGTTCATGTTTTATCATGTCTAAGGTCTGATTTAGGTTGTTTTGGTCATGCATGACTTGCTTTGTATAGCCTTGGTTCAATCTAGCTTGTTAGCCTTGTGTATTGAATCCTCTAGCATGCATTGCTTGGCCTATTTCAGTGATTTGGCATCACTTGTTATGTGATTTCAGTCCATGTTTCATGGCCATACATTCACATTTGTCACTCATTCAATGCGTTGGAGGGTTTGCCCCTTTATGCCTTAACATGAGCCATTGCGTATGCCTTCATGCCATAGCTTGCGAGCCATCATTTCAATGTGTTTTTGGGGTTATTTTGCCATGATATAACTCTGATTTTTATTGGTCGAGTCATCCCATGCTTGGTCTTAATAGGTGTAGTGTAATCCACCTTATTTGCCTTGCATTCACCATGCTTCATGCCCTTCATGCTAGCATATTTTGGCCTACTTCCATGCATGTTTTAGACTCATTTTAACATGTACTAGGAATTTTTTGGGTTGCCTTGGTCACATGCTTCATGTTTTGTATACTTGTAGTACAAATGCTCTTGCTTGCCTCAAGCTTTGAGCATCATTGCATGCTTCATTTGTGTTGTGTACATGATTTGGCATCACCTAACATGACATTTTAGAGCATTTAGGATTACTATGTTCTCACTGCATTCATGCTTTGAATGTCTTTAAGTGTTGTGCATTGTTGCCTAGTTTATGCCTTAGCTCGTATGCTTGCATGTCTAGGTATTTGAGCCTCCATCTTAGCATGTTTAGGTCTTTATTTTGACCCACTTGAGCTCTGTCCATGCTTAGTTCATGCATTTGTGCCATGTATTGCATGCCTCCTTTGTAGTCCTCTTTACTAACTTCATGCTTTAAGGACCCTAGCATGCCATACTTGTGTTGTTTGTATGATTTGGCATCATTTCTTACCTTATTTCAGTGCACTTAGTGTTGCTACACTTCCATGCTTTTTACTCTTTAAGTGTTATTGAGAGTTGCACCTTAGTGCCTTAATTGGTGAGCCAATTGGTATGCATGCTTGTATGTGTTTTCAGTGCCTTCGTTTTAGCATTATGGCCACTAATTTGGGCATGGCTGAGGTCTACTCTTTTGGTTTAAGTCCATTGAATATGTTTTATTGCATGTTGTTTGCATGTTTATATTACATCGCATTGAGCATGCCATGTTCATCGCATTGTATATGCCTTATACCTTGCATTGTGTATGCTTAGGTTACATCATTGCATTGTGCATGCTAATTGATATTTGCATTGCATATGCTGGTTGTCGCATGCATTAGCATTGTGCATGCCATTAGCCTTGTTAGGTTGTTCATGTTGCCTTGCATGTTTGTATGCTTAAGTCATATTGCATATTTGCATGCTTGAGTTGTATTCCATGCTTGTATGCTCGAGTCGCATTGTGTATGCCATGCTTGCTATTGCATTGTGTTTGGAATAGGTGTTAGTCCAAACACGGGAAAAGAGGGACGTTTCATACTTCAAGTGATGAAACGTGCCTTAATTCCCAGTCGCCGACGCTCTTGATTAAGCATGATAGAGTTTTAGGCTTTATGTGTTTACTTGTGCATTCATTTGACATTGAATTATGCAACTTCGCCTCTCGGCCATCATGCATTGAAATGCGCAATTGGTGGCCCGAGGGTCGAGAACCACACCCCCTTAAGTTCATGACATGATAGGGAGGGTGGTTGTGCACACATATCTTGCAAATACATTGCCATGCCCTTTCTTGCTCTCTGTTGCAGAAAACTGGGATTCAGCAGCAACAACTGGCCAGCCAGCCAGAAAAACTAGCTGGCCGACCACTTTTCTGGTTTTTCAATAACCAAAAGTGGTCGGCAGGTGTCTGGAGAGACCAAAAGTGGTCGGCCACCCTCCCACAGGATTCCTAAGGTGGAGTTTCATCTTTCTGGAGCTTGGTGCAAGGTTCTGAGGACAAATGAAAACAGAGGCAAATCGGGGCATCGCATTGGATTTTCGAACGAGGCGACCGGGCTTGCATGCATTCCTCTCCCCCTGAAGCTCCTGATTTACTGCTTTCCTTAGCTGCCATGCTTAGATTTGTGCCCTTAATAGTTAATGCGTTAGCTATTCAATTCGTTTTGTAATAATTAGTTAACTAGGATTAGTTCATTAATTTGTTGTGTAATAATTAGTTTAATTAGCTTAGATTAGCTAGTTAGCTTCTTATTCGGTCCCTCTTTCGAGAGGGCGCATTGTTGTAATAAGTGTGCGTGTGTGTGATGCATGTCTTCCAACCTCCATTTCTTTCTCCCTTTTACTTAACCGTTTTCGATGGTTAGTTTTAGGGCATATTTCATTTAGCATACCTTATGCTTGCATGTGTGCATCCATTCATCTGTATCACAAGCACCGGGCTCGGCGCATCATACTAATTGTATTGTATTTCAATACCTATTTGAATACATGTATCAAATTTGCATTTCATATGCCATTCTAGATTAGCCGAGTCTATTTTAGTTGCATTTTCGCATGTGTTGCATTAGTATTTTAACATGAACTAGGATCATGCATGATTCCTAACTAGTTCTTTGTTTTGGCTCAGAGTACACTGTGAGTGTTTACGCTTTAGCATACTGCATGTGTGTTAATGTTGCTGTGAAAGCATGCTTGCCATGAGGCTAATTGCTTATTTGCTATAACTACCTAAATGCGTGTGGGTGAAGGTTAGATTACTAGAATTGGAACAATTCATTGAAATCCGCATTTTAGCCTACTTGCGAGTAGTAAACTTCAAACCGTTTTCAAATGAATATGCAATGTTTTGTTCCAAATTAGGCAATCTAGTCTATACTTGTTTGCTGTGCGCATCACATAGTAAGATTAGCTAATTAACCGGCAATAAGAACACATGTGTGTTTTCAAAAACAAAATATCATGTTTAGTACAGGCCGATCTTTGATCGGGCGAGCGGGGGTGCTCATAGATGACCTTCCCCAATCGTACCCAAGTTACCGAGCTGAGGCAACTTTGGTGATGATGGACACGTGGCCTTAGGCACGAGTCAGGGTTTCCTAAATTTTTCCAAAATAAAATATTTAGGTGTCGACTCTGTATCTGGCAAAGCAGTCCATGTTTGGCACTTCTTTATAAAAATCAGTTTTCTAAAACAATTTGCTGGATTTGGACTCTTTGGTGATTTATCGGTCTCACATCGCACATTGTGAGATTAGATTCAGAACCGTGACTTTTGAGTCCAAACTGTGGTAGCTCAGAGAACAAAACGAGAATTCGCGGCCCTCACGAGGCGCGCGCGGATGTTCGGAGAGTTCTCCCCGGGAGCGCGTCCACAGTGATGTACTAGGGCGGATGAAACCCTTATCTAACAACTCCTAGAGTTGAATCTTTAACTCACTCAACTCAGCAAGTGCAAACTGGTACAGTGCCATAGAAATCGGTGTCGTGCCAGGTACTAAATCAATAAAGAACTCAATCTGTGTGTAAGGTGGTAAACTAGTAAGATCCTCGAGAAAGACATCTGAGTATTCACAAACCATCCTTGGCAACTCAACCTGGACTTTATCACACTAACTACTCAAAAAGCTGGCAAGGAGATAACTAAGTTCACTCCGCCCATGCGAATCGTATACCGGTGATAAGACTCTATCCACCTGGTCTCCCAAGAAATAAAAGAGGTCACCGCTTGAGATATATACAGTAACCCTATGACTGTAGCAGTCTATAACTGCCCAGTATGACGATAATTAGTCCATACCCAAAATAACATCAAAACTAGTCATATGAAGCAACACAAATGCAAATGGTAATCGAAGTTTGGCAACCTCGATGTCACAACCTCAATATCCATGTTTCAGAATAACCTCACCACCAATAGGTGACTCTACACAAATAGGAGATGCTAACTGTGCCAACTCCAACCCCAAAACTGATGCAAATGCAGATAAGATAAAAGAATGAGATGCACCCGTATCAATCAACACATTAGCAACTAAATTGCAGAATAAAAAGGTACTTCTCACACAAAAGGAGCCGGTACAAGATCTGGCGCGATAACAACATACACACGCCCTGTTGGCCTCTGGTCTATCTATTCACCCTTCAAAGCATAGGCCTGCTATACGGATTGAGCCGAAGAGGCTCCCGAATTGGCCCTCAAGGCCTGTGCTGACTGTGCTGGCTGGTGACTCTTTGTTTGTCTCGAACCTGACGCACTAGATGTGCCACCCAATTGTGGGCAAAGCCTCTTTAGGTGCCCTGCTTGACCATATTGATAGTAAGTGGGCGGCTGTCCTCTATCCTGACTTTGGCCCTGAGAACGAGCCGAAGACGAAGTTACTTGCTGCCCTCCTCTTCTTTGCGGGCAAGCTGGAGACTTGTGACCTAACTGGCCACATTTGAAACAAGTCACATCTCCTTGACCACCTCTCCTAGAACCTCAACTCGGGACTGGAAAGGTGGACCTCGATTGTACTCCCTGGGACTACTGAGGGTTAGAACCCATCTGCCTCTTACCATCTCCCTGATTATCCTAACTTCTCCTGGAGCCTCTCATCCTCTCTTCTTCAGCTTGTATGATGGTCTCAAGATAGGCTGTCGTCTCTACAAGATGCCTATAATCTCTAATCATAGATCCGGCCGCCCTAAACATGAGCTCGGTCCTCAACCGTTTCTCAAACTCCAAGCAATGGCGTTCTTCAGTTGCCACCAACTCGGGTGCAAACCTAGACAAGGTAGTAAAGGTGGCTTCAAATTCAGCCACAGGTGTGTTAAACTGCACCATCTTAGAGAACTAGTCCCTTAACTTCTCTCTAACCGTGGGAGGTAGAAACTTGTCCTGGAAGGCGTTGACAAAAGCCTCCCAAGTCCCTCCAATGCGTCCCTGCGCATATTTCCACCACTGACCTGCATCTCCCTTCAGCTGGAAAGATGCCAAGGTCACCCTCAACTAGTTATCCTCGATGCCAAGCATCTCGAACGATTTCACTATCTGTTCAAGCCACTTATCTGCCTTCATTGGCTTCTTAGGATCCCCCAAAAACTCGTTCGGGTTCGACAAGAAAAACTCCCTCTTTAGGAAGGATGGCCCTGCCTCAGCAACTTGGGCCTAGACTTGATTCTCAACTTCGAGAATGTCCATAGATTCCCTCAAAGCTCCAACCATTTCGCGGGCTAAAGTGCCCATGGCTTGTTGACCTACTGGCTCGGCCACGTTGGCCTGACCAACCCCTTCCTCCTGTGCCGGAATTTCATCCGGTATAGATATCACGTGCCTCTTAGGCCTACCACACCTACCACCACGTCCACGTCCACGTCCACATCCACGTCCTGACATCCTAACAAAGGTAACAAAGAAAGATTAGTGTTAATCACATTATTTAATTTTGATGATTTTTAAAAGATTATTTGAGAAATTTGGATTTTTTTATGTATATTCTATATTATTTGACACAAAATATTATCTGTTTAAAATATAGGTTGTATGATATATTTGTTAAAAATATTATTTAAATGGAAATATTTTGAAAGTATCACTATTCACTTTTTGACAAAATTAAAATTAATTAGTTGTATTATTTTGACAAAATTGATTGATTGGTTGGCTAGTCACTATTCACTTTTTGACAAAATTAAAGTTGATTAATTTTTTTTTGACAAATGTGATATTAATGATTATTTTATTTGAGTGTATTTATAATCTCTTCAACAATTACAAAACTTTTAAGAGGGGTATATAATATATTTTATCTAATATGTATATATATATATATATATATATGAGCGTGAATTGAATTTTATACTCAAAATTATGATGACATGCCTGCAAAAGTGGACAAAGAAAAGGTATAATGTTTGACAAAGAAAAAAGTTGACAAAGAAAATGTGTAAAAGTTGGACAAAGGAAAAGTGGACTAAAAAAAAAAAGGATATGCTGTCGAGGAGTGTCTTCTCTTCCAACGGGTATATTTTTTGATGTAAATAGAAGTGTTGTATATGGAGAAAAATCAAGAACTTGAAGAGAAAAAATTTATGTGTGCTCCAAAATTTTGAGTATATTGTATTCTGCTCTTTCACTTTTAAATCTAAGTGTAACCTTTGTTCTTACAGTTTCATATCTACTCTTTGTGAGAGAATTATTGTAAAAGAAGGTTTTAAGTACCACTTATTTTTATTCATTATTTTGTGAGAGATTTTTGTAATGGTGAGACATTTATTATTGAGTGAGACTCAATAGATAAGAGTAAGTCCTGTGCAAAACCCACAAGCTTAGTGAAGACTTGGTGGTGTATTAATTCATTTTGATAGTAAAGAAATTCTCAAGGAGGTTCCTTGGGGAGTAGATGTAGGCCTGGCGTGCCGAACCACTATAAATCTCAGTGTTTAATTTTTTCTCTCTATCTCTCTTATTTTTTATATTGATAATTATTATTCTGTTTTTAATTTGTTAAAATTCTGAATATTGTGTTCTTAAATTTTAATATTGTAAAATTTTTTAAATAACCCAATTCACCCCCCTCTTGGGTTGTTTACCTGTGATAACAATTGGTATCAAAGCCTAGACTCTTTTTGTGTGACTTAATCATCTTAGAGTAGATCATAGCAACCCCTAGTTATTCCTTACTTGAGGGACAAGCATCCAATAGGCCACCACTGTTTAGCGGCACAAATTTTAGCTATTGAAAAACCAGGATGACCATATATGTTCAATCTAATGATTATGAATGTTGAAAAATTATTTGCAATGGTCCAAAAATTCCTACCGAAACTGTAGATGGCCCTAAGGTACCGAAACTTGAAGATGAGTGGAATGAATCAGATACTAGAATGACCCAAATTAATGTCAAAGCCACAAACATGTTGTAGTGCGCCTTAGATGCCAACGAGTTCAACAAGATCTCCACTTGTAAAACTGAAAAAGAAATATGAGATAAGCTTATAGTAACTCATGAGGGAACTGAACAAGTTAAAGAATCTAGAGTCAGTTTGCTAGTCCATAATTATGAACTCTTTAAAATGAAACCTGATGAAACTATTCCTCAAATGTTTACTCGCTTTAACTGATATTATATAGTTTAACTTCTCTTGGAAAATATATACTAATGCTGAAATTGTAAGAAAAGTGCTTAGGTCATTGCCAAAAAGTTAGGAGACAAAAGTCATTGTCCATTACTGAAGCTAAGGATTTATCAAAGCTAAGTCTAGATGAGTTAATGGGATCTCTCGTAACTCATGAGCTCATAATGCAAGAAGGAAAGGAAGAGGAGGACAGAAGAGAAAAGAAATAATAGCCTTCAAATCCACCTTGAAACATCAAGAGGATGAGGAAGATGATTCAGATGAGGATGAGGATAAGGAAATGGCATTCATCACTAGAAAGTTCCAAAGGTTTGTGAGAAAGAAACAAGGCGTACAAATTTTTTCAGAAAAGACTTTAACAATAGGGATTTTCAAAGAGGAGAAAATCACAAAAAATTTGAAGTTACCTGCTACGAATGCAACAAACCTGGACACTACAAATCAAAATGTCTGGAACTTAAGAAACAATTCAAGAAGGACAAGAAGAAAGCCATGATTGCAGCATGGGGAGAAGATAGTGATGAAAGTGACACAGAAACCGAAGTTTGCAAAAATGAGGTTGCTAACCTATGCTTAATGGCACTTGGAAACGAAGATGAGGTAAATGACAAATCCTTTACATTTGATGAATTATAATTAGCTTTTGATGAATTACATGTTGAATTTAAGAAACTTAGTTTGAAAAGTAATTGTCAAAAGAAAGTGATTTGAAGTTTATCAAAAGAAAATGAATCATTAACTTCCATGATAAATGTTTTAGAAAATGAAGCCATGAAAATGAAAAAGGAAAATGAGATTTTAACTCGAAAAGTGTCTTCAATTTCTGAAAAACATTTAGTTGTATTGCAAAAAGAAAATGAGTCTTTAAAAAATGAGCAAATTATTTTGAAAGAAAATATTGAAGACTTGAAAAATACTCTTTCAAAATTCATTCAAGGTAGAGAGACTTTAGATAAAATTCTTAAAAATCAAAATCGTACTTTTGGTAGAGCCGGAATTGGATATAAACTTTTTTCAAAAGTAAAACTGTCAAAAATAGTTTTGTGTATGCATCTTCTAATCACTCTCATCTCACATGTTATTTTTGTGGTACAAAAGGTCATATTTCACCTTCATGTCCTGTTAAAAGAAATCATTTTGCTAAAATAAAAAAGATATGGGTTCCTAAGGACATTTCAAGAGTGTCAAATTCTAACTCTCATAGACCCAAGAAAATATGAGTACCAATAGAAAACTCAATTTTTTGTAGATATGTTTCAAAACAAAATTTAATAACGATAGATGGTATCTCAACAGTGCATGTTCGAGGCACATGACCGGAAATAAAACTATGTTCGCCACACTCCAACCAAAGGATGGCGGATATGTGACTTTTGGTGATAATAGCAAGGGTAAAATCATTGGTGTAGGAAGTATTGGTAAAAATTCTTCTCCTATTATTGAAAATGTTTTACTTGTTGAATGTTTAAAATATAACTTACTTAGCATTAATCAATTATGTGATAAAGGTTATAGAGTTATTTTTGAGAAAACTCATTGCACTATTGAGAACACCTAGAAAACAAAACTTTATTTGTAGGTTATAGATATGAGAATGTATATGTGTTTAATTTGCTTGATTTGTCTTCTCATTTTAATATTAAATGTTTATCTACTATAAATGATAACGGTTGGCTTTGGCATAGAAGATTAGGACATGTTCATTTTGATTTAATTTCCAAACTTTCAAAAATGAGTTAGCCATTGGTTTGCCATAATTTTTTTTTGAAAAAGACAAACTTTGTGATCCATATCAATTTGGAAAACAAACTAGAATTTCTTTTAAATCCAAAAATATCGTTTCAACTACTAAACCATTTTAACTTTCACATATTGATTTATTCGGACCATCTACAACATTAAGTTTAGGAGGAAAATTGTATGCTTTTGTTTGTGTTGATGATTATACTAGATATACATGGGTATTATTTTTAGCACAAAAAAATGAAGCTTTTTATAATTTTTCAAAGTTGTGTAAAAGAATTCAAAATGAAAAAGGTCTTAATATTTGTAGTATTAGAAGTGATCATGGTAGAGAATTTGAAAATGATAATTTTATTATGTTTTGTGACGACTTAGGAATAGATCATAATTTCTCAGCCCCTAGAATTCCTCAACAAAATGGTGTAGTTAAAAGAAAAAATAAAACTCTTGAAGAAATGGCCCGTATTATGCTTTGTGAAAATAATTTTCCTAAATATTTTTGGGCGGAAGCCGTTAACATTGCATGCTATGTTGTAAACCAAGCTATGATTAGACCTATTCTTAAGAAAACACCTTATGAAATTTGGAAAGGTAGAAAACCTAATATTAGTCACTTACGTGCATTTGGTTGTAAATGTTTTGTATTGAATAACAGTAAAGATAACTTAGGAAAATTTGATGCTAAATCGGATGAAGCTGTATTTATTGGTTATTCAATTTCCAGTAAAGCTTATAGAGTATTCAATAAAAGAACTCTACTTGTTGAAGAATCTGTGCATGTTGTTTTTGATGAATTTAACAACATTATTTCCAAAAATCTTGTAAGTAATGATATTGTAGAAAAACAATCAAGCATGGAAAGCATTTACATAAAAGAAAATGAAGAAAATCCATTACACGAACATGAAGAAGAAATGACAATGAGAAACTTCAAGAAATATATGTTATTCCAGAAAACAACTCAAATCTACTAAAAGAATGGAAGTATGCTCATGGCCACCCCAAAGACCTCATCATAGGTGATGCGTAGAAGGTATAAAAACTCGTTCTTCTATTAAAAATATTTGTGGTAACTTAGCGTTTGTTTCACAAATTGAACCAAAATCGTTTTTAGAAGCTGAAAATGATGAAAACTGGATTTTAGCCATGCAAGAAGAATTAAATCAATTTGAAAGGAATGAAATTTGGTTTTTAACTCCTCGACCTAAGGTTCATCCCGTTATTGGTACAAAATGGGTTTTTCAAAATAAAATGAATGAATCCGGAGTTATTACTAGAAATAAAGCTAGATTAGTAGCTCAAGGTTATAATCAAGAAGAAGGCATTGATTTTGATGAAACTTTTGCACCAATTGCTAGACTTGAAGCGATTAGAATGTTACTTACTTTTGCATGTTTTAAAGACTTTAAATTATATCAAATGGATGTTAAAAGTACTTTTTTAAATTGGTACATTTCGGAGGAAGTTTATGTTGAATAATCTCTCGGTTTTGAAAATCATAAATATCCGGATCATGTTTTCAAACTTTTAAAAGCCTTATACGGCTTAAAACAAGCTCCTAGAGCTTGGTATGAAAGATTGGGTAATTTTCTACTTGACAAAGGTTTTTCTAGAGGAAAATTTGATATAACACTTTTTATAAAAATCAGAAATGAAGATATGCTAATTGTTCAAATTTATGTTGATGATATCATTTTTGGTGCTACTAATGAAAATTTGTGCAAAGAGTTTGCTAAAGATATACAGGGTGAATTTGAAATGAGTATGATGGGGGACTTAAATTACTTCCTTGGTCTACAAATTAAACAAACTAATGATGAGATCCATTTAAGTCAAACGAAATATATCAAGGATCTACTCAAAAGGTTTGAAATTGAATCATCAAAGCCTGCAGCAACTCCAATGAGCACATCAATAAAAATAGACAAAGATGAGCAAGGTAAACCTGTAGATGAAAAGAAATATCGAGGTATGATTGGTTCCCTACTCTATCTTACTATAAGTAGACCCGATATAATGTTTAGTGTTTGTATGTGTGCACATTTTCAATCCGCACCGAAAGAGTCACACATCACTGCAGTCAAACGTATTTTCAGATATCTTGTTGGCACTCCAAATTTGGGATTATGTTGAACTTTTTGGTTACTCAGATGCCGACTTTGCGGGATGTAGACTTGACCGAAAAAGCACTAGTGGCACTTGTCATTTTCTTGGACATTTTCTCACTTCTTGGTTTTGTAAAAAACAAAACTCAGTGGCTCTGTCAACAGTTGAAGCAAAATACATTGCCGCCACTGGGTGTTGTGCACAATTGCTTTGGATGAAATAACAATTTTAAGATTTTGGATTTCACTATGATCATATTCCTATAAAATATGACAACACAAGTGTCATTACCCTTTCAAAAAATCCTATTCAACACTCACGCACTAAACACATTGAAATAAGGTATCATTTTTTAAGAGATCATGTACTCAAAAGTGACATTGAACTCGAATTTGTGCCTACAAATCGTCAATTAGCTGACATATTTACCAAGCCTCTAAATGAAGAACAATTTTGTTATATTAGAACTGAACTTGGTATGATGAATACTCCAATATAATATTTATATTAAAAATAATTTTTTTACTAATAATAATAAATAAGTAAATAAAATAACTATAGTAATAATAATTATTATAAATAATAATAATAATAATAATAATATTATATACATATATATATATATATATATGTATATTCTCTCACTTGCTTCGTCTCTCTCTCTCTCTCTCATTCGCTCTCTCCCTCACTCTCTGATTTCTCTTGCTCTTCGCTTTCCCTTTCTTCATTTTTTCCTCGGACGACATCATCTTCATCCTCACCATCATCCACAACATCAACCATCACTTTCATCACTACCATCATCCACCCAAATCCCTCACCAATCTACTGAGATCCATCACTACTCTACCCAAAATCTGCATCACCATCATTACCAATTCATCAAGTTCCATCACCGATCCATCAAGATCCGTGACTGATCCATCAAGATCCATTGTCGATCTACAAAAACTCATCACCGATCTACACGATCTTCT
>JAPPVO010005044.1:0-48541 GCA_030407325.1 Camellia japonica | reverse complement strand
TATTTTGCGCCTCGCACTGTTTTGTGCAGTTTATCATTCGCGCTATTTTGTGCCACATACTGTTTCATGCAGTTGACACTAGCGCTATTTTGCGCATCGCACTGTTTTGTGCAGTTTATCACTCGCGCTATTTTGCGCGTCGCACTGTTTTGTGCAGTTGACACTCGGGCTATATTGCGCGTCGCACTGTTTTGTGCAGTTCACACTCGCGCTATTTTGCGCGTCGCACGGTTTTGTGCAGTTTATCCCTCGCGCTATTTTGCGTGTCGCACTGTTTTCTACAATTTATCACTCGCGATATTTTGCGCCTCACACTGTTTTGTGCAGTTGACACTCACGCTATTTTGCTCGTAGCACTGTTTTGTTCAGTTCACACTCGCGCTATTTTGCGCGCCGCACTGTTTTGTGCAGTTTATCACTTGCGCTATTTTGCGCGTCGCACTGTTTTGTGCAGTTTATCCCTCGCGTTGTTTTGCGCGTCGCACTTTTTTCTGCAGTTTATCCCTCACGCTTTTTTGCGCCTCGCACTGTTTTGTGCAGTTGACGCTCGCGCTATTTTGCGCATCGCACTATTTTGTGCAGTTCACACTCGCGCTATTTTGCGTGTCGCACTATTTTGTGCAGTTGACACTCGCGCTATTTTGCACGTCGCACCGTTTGGTGCAGTTCACACTCGCGTTATTTTGCGCGTCGTACTGTTCTGTGTGGTTTATCACCCGCGCTATTTTGTGCCTCGCACTGTTTTATGCAGTTGACACTAGCGTTATTTTGCGCGTCGCACTGTTTTGTGCAGTTTATCACTCGCACTATTTTGCGCGTCGCACTGTTTTCTGCAGTTCACACTCGCGCTATTTTGCGCGTCGCACTGTTTTGTACAGTTGATCAGTCACGCTATTTTGTGCCTCGCACTGTTTTGTGCCGTTGACACTCGCACTACTTTGCGCGTCGCACTGTTTTCTGCAGTTCACACTCGCGTTATTTTGCGCGTCGCACTGTTTTGTGCATTTTAGCGCTCGCCCTATTTTGGGCTTCGCATTGTTTTGTGCAGTTGACACTCGCCCGATTTTCCGCGTCGCACTGTTTTCTGCAGTTTATCACTCGCGCTATTTTGTGCCTCGCACTGTTTTGTGCTGTTAACACTCGCGCAATTTTGCGCGTCGCACTGTTTTGTGCAGTTCACACACGCGCTATTTTGCGCGTCGCATTGTTTTGTGCAGTTTATCACTCGCGCTATTTTGCGCCACGCACTGTTTTGTGCAGTTGACACTCGCGCTATTTTGCGCATCGCACTATTTTGTGCAGTTCATCACTCGCGCTATTTTGCGCCTCGCACTGTTTTGTGCAGTTGACCCTCTCGCTATTTTCCGCGTCGCACTGTTTTCTACAGTTTATCACTAGCGCTATTTTGTGCCTCGCACTGTTTTGTGCAGTTGACACTCGCGCTATTTTGCGCGTCGCACTGTTTTGTGCAGTTCACACACGCACTATTTTGCGCGTCGCATTGTTTTGTGCAGTTTATCACTCGCGCTATTTTGCGCCATGCACTGTTTTGTGCAGTAGACACTCACGCTATTTTGCGCGTCGCACTGTTTTGTGCAGTTCACACTCGCGCTATTTTGCGCATCGCACTATTTTGTGCAGTTTATCACTCGCGCTATTTTGCACCTCACACTGTTTTGTGTAGTTTCCACTCGGGATATTTTGCGCGTCGCACTGTTTTGTGCTGTTTACCACTCGCGCTATTTTACGCGTTGCACTATTTTGTGCATTTTATCCCTCGCGCTATTTTGTGCGTCGCACTGTTTTGTGCGGTTGACACTCGAGCTATTTTGCGCGTCGTACTATTTTGTGTAGATCACACACGCGCTATTTTGCGCGTCGCATTGTTTTGTGCAGTTTATCACTCGCACTATTTTGCGGGTCGCACTGTTTTGTGCAGTTTATCCCTCGCGCTATTTTGCGCGTCGCACTATTTTCTGCAGTTTATCACTCGCGCTTTTTTGCGCCTCGCACTATTTTGTGCAGTTTATCACTCGCGCAATTTTGTGCCTCCCACTGTTTTATGCAGTTGATACTAGCGCTATTTTGCGCGTCGCACTGTTTTGTGCAGTTTATCACTCGCACTATTTTGCGCGTCGCACTGTTTTCTGCAGTTCACACTTGCGCTATTTTGCGCGTCGCACTGTTTTGTACAGTTGATCAGTCACACTATTTTGTGCCTCGCACTGTTTTGTGCCGTTGACACTCGCTCTACTTTGCGCGTCGCACTGTTTTCTGCAGTTCACACTCGCGTTATTTTGCGCGTCGCACTGTTTTGTGCATTTTATCGCTCGCCCTATTTTGGGCTTCGCATTGTTTTGTGCAGTTGACACTCGCCCGATTTTCCGCATCGCACTGTTTTCTGCAGTTTATCACTCGCGCTATTTTGTGCCTCGCACTGTTTTGTGCTGTTAACACTCGCGCTATTTTGCGCGTCGCACTGTTTTGTGCAGTTCACACACGCGCTATTTTGCGCGTCGCATTGTTTTGTGCAGTTTATCACTCGCGCTATTTTGCGCCACGCACTGTTTTGTGCAGTTGACACTCGCGCTATTTTGCGCATCGCACTATTTTGTGCAGTTTATCACTCGCGCTATTTTGCGCCTCGCACTGTGTTGTGCAGTTGACCCTCTCGCTATTTACCGCGTCGCACTGTTTTCTGCAGTTTATCACTCGCGCTATTTTGTGCCTCGCACTGTTTTGTGCAGTTGACACTCGCGCTATTTTGCGCGTCCCACTGTTTTGTGCAGTTCACACACGCACTATTTTGCGCGTCGCATTGTTTTGTGCAGTTTATCACTCGCGCTATTTTGCGCCATGCACTGTTTTGTGCAGTTGACACTCACGCTATTTTGCGCGTCGCACTGTTTTGTGCAGTTCACACTCGCGCTATTTTGCGCATCGCACTATTTTGTGCAGTTTATCACTCGCGCTATTTTGCGCCTCACACTGTTTTGTGTAGTTCCCACTCGGGATATTTTGCGCGTCGCACTGTTTTGTGCAGTTTACCACTCGCGCTATTTTACGCGTTGCACTGTTTTGTGCATTTTATCCCTCGCGCTATTTTGTGCGTCGCACTGTTTTGTGCAGTTGACACTCGAGCTATTTTGCGCGTCGTACTATTTTGTGCAGATCACACTCGCGCTATTTTGCGCGTCGCATTGTTTTGTGCAGTTTATCACTCGCACTATTTTGCGGGTCGCACTGTTTTGTGCAGTTTATCCCTCGCGCTATTTTGCGCCTCGCACTGTTTTGTGCAGTTTATCACTCGCGCTATTTTGCCCCTCACACTGTTTTGTGCCGTTGACACTCGCGCTATTTTGCGCGTCGCACTGTTTTATCCCTCGCGCTGTTTTGCGCGTCGCACTGTTTTCTGCAGTTTATCACTCGCGTTATTTTGCGCCTCGCACTGTTTTGTGCAGTTGACACTCGCGCTATTTTGCGCATCGCACTATTTTGTGCAGTTGACACTCGCGCTATTTTGCGCGTCGCACTGTTTTGTGCTGTTTATCACTCGCGCTATTTTGCGCGTCGCACTATTTTGTGCAGTTGACACTCGCGCTATTTTGCACGTCGCACTGTTTTGTGCAGTTCACACGCGCTATTTTACGCGTCTCACTGTTTTGTGCGGTTTATCACCCGCGCTATTTTGTGCCTCGCACTGTTTTATGCAGTTGACACAAGCGCTATTTTGCGCGTCGCACTGTTTTGTGCAGTTGACACTCGCGCTATTTTGGGTGGCGCACTGTTTTGTGCAGTTCACACTCGCGTTATTTTGCGCGTCGCACTGTTTTGTAAAGTTGATCAGTCGCGCTATTTTACGCCTCGCACTGTTTTGTGCAGTTGACACTCGCGCTACTTTGCGCATCACACTGTTTTGTGCAGTTCACACTCGCGTTATTTTGCGTGTCGCACTGTTTTGTGCATTTTATCGCTCGCCATATTTTTTGCTTCGCACTGTTTTGTGCAGTTGACACTCGCCCTATTTTGCGCGTTGCACTGTTTTATGCAGTTGACACTCGCCCTATTTTGCACGTCGCACTGTTTTGTGCAGTTCCCACACGCGATATTTTGCGCGTCACACTGTTTTGTGCAGTTTATCCCTCGCGCTATTTTTGCGCATCGCAATGTTTTGTGCAGTTGACGCTCGCGCTATTTTGGGCGTCACACTGTTTTGTGCAGTTCACACTCCCACTATTTTGTGCGTCGCACTGTTTTGTGCAGTTTATCACTCGCGCTATTTTGCGCGTCGCACTGTTTTGTGCAGTTTATCCCTCGCGCTATTTTTGCGCGTCGCACTGTTTTGTGCAGTTGACGCTCGCGCTATTTTGGGCGTCACACTGTTTTGTGCAGTTCACACTCCCGCTATTTTGTGCGCCGCACTGTTTTGTGCAGTTTATCACTCGCGCTATTTTGCGCGTCGCACTGTTTTGTGCAATTTATCCCTCGCGCTATTTTTGCGCGTCGCACTGTTTTGTGCAGTTGACGCTCGCGCTATTTTGGGCGTCACACTATTTTGTGCAGTTCACACTCCCGCTATTTTGTGAGTCGCACTGTTTTGTGCAGTTTATCACTCGCGCTCTTTTGGGCCTCGCACTGTTTTGTGCAGTTCCCACACGCGATATTTTGCGCGTCGCACTGTTTTGTGCAGTCTATCCCTCGTGCTACTTTGCGCGTCGCACTGTTTTCTGCAGTTTATCACTCGCGCTATTTTTTGCCCCTCGCACTGTTTTGTGCAGTTTATCACTCGCGCTATTTTGTGCCACCTACTGTTTTATGCAGTTGATACTAGCGCTATTTTGCGCGTCGCACTATTTTGTGCAGTTTATCACTCGCGCTATTTTACGCATAGCATTGTTTTGTGCAGTTTATCCCTCGCGTTATTTTGCGCGTCGCACAGTTTTGTGCAGTTTATCACTCATGCTATTTTGCGCGTCGCACTGTTTTGTGTAGTTTAACCCTCGCGCTATGTCGCACATCGCACTGTTTTCTGCAGTTTATCACTCGTGCTATTTTGCGTCTCGCACTGTTTTGTGCAGTTGACACTCGCGCTATTTTGCGCGTCGCACTGTTTTGTGCTGTTCACACTCGCGCTATTTTACGCGTCGCATTGTTTTGTGCAGTTTATTACTCGCGCTATTTTGCGCATCGCACTATTTTGCACCTCGCACTGTTTTGTGCAGTTCACACTCGCGCTATTTTGCGCGTCGCATTGTTTTGTGCAGTTTATCACTCGCGCTATTTTGCGCCACGCACCGTTTTGTGCAGTTGACACTCGCGCTATTTTGCGCGTCGCACTGTTTTGTGCAGTTCACACTCGCGCTATTTTGCGCATCGCACTATTTTGGGCAGTTTATCACTCGCGCTATTTTGCGCGTCGCGCTATTTTGTGCAGTTTATCCCTCGCACTCTTTTGCGCCTCGCACTGTTTTCTGCAGTTTATCACTCGCGCTATTTTGCACCTCGCACTGTTTTGTGCAGTTTATCACTCGCGCTATTTTGTGCCACCTACTGTTTTATGCAGTTGATACTAGCGCTATTTTGCGCGTCGCACTATTTTGTGCAGTTTATCACTCGCGCTATTTTACGCATAGCATTGTTTTGTGCAGTTTATCCCTCGCCCTATTTTGCGCGTCGCACTGTTTTGTGTAGTTTATCACTCATGCTATTTTGTGCGTCGCACTATTTTGTGCAGTTTAACCCTCGCGCTATTTCGCACATCGCACTGTTTTCTGCAGTTTATCACTCTTGCTATTTTACGTCTCGCACTGTTTTGTGCAGTTGACACTCGCGCTATTTTGCGCGTCGCACTGTTTTGTGCAGTTTATCGCTCGCGCTATTTTGTGCGTCGCACTGTTTTGTGCAGTTTATCCGTCGCGCTATTTTGCGCGTCGCACTGTTTTGTGCTGTTCACACTCGCGCTATTTTACGCGTCGCATTGTTTTGTGCAGTTTATTACTCGCGCTATTTTGCGCATCGCACTATTTTGCACCTCGCACTGTTTTGTGCAGTTCACACTCGCGCTATTTTGCGCGTCGCATTGTTTTGTGCAGTTTATCACTCGCGCTATTTTGCGCCACGCACCGTTTTGTGCAGTTGACACTCGCGCTATTTTGCGCGTCGCACTGTTTTGTGCAGTTCACACTCGCGCTATTTTGCGCATCGCACTATTTTGGGCAGTTTATCACTCGCGCTATTTTGCGCGTCGCACTGTTTTGTGCAGTTTATCCCTCGCACTCTTTTGCGCCTCGCACTGTTTTCTGCAGTTTATCACTCACGCTATTTTGCGCCTCGCACTGTTTTGTGCAGTTGACACACCCGCTATTTTGCGCGTCGCACTGTTTTGTGCAGTTTATCACTCGTGCTATTTCGCGCGTCGCACTGTTTTGTGTAGTTTATCCCTCGCGCTATTTCACGCATCGCACTGTTTTCTGCAATTTATCACTCGCGCTATTTTGCGCGTCGCACTGTTTTCTACAGTTTATCACTCCCGCTATTTTGCGCCTCGCACTGTTTTGTGCAGTTTATCATTCGCGCTATTTTGTGCCACATACTGTTTTATGCAGTTGACACTAGCGCTATTTTGCGCATCGCACTGTTTTGTGCAGTTTATCACTCGCGCTATTTTGCGTGTCGCACTGTTTTGTGCAGTTGACACTCGGGCTATATTGCGCGTCGCACTGTTTTGTGCAGTTCACACTCGCGCTATTTTGCGCGTCGCACGGTTTTGTGCAGTTTATCCCTCGCGCTATTTTGCGTGTCGCACTGTTTTCTACTGTTTATCACTCGCGATATTTTGCGCCTCACACTGTTTTGTGCAGTTGACACTCGCGCTATTTTGCTCGTAGCACTGTTTTGTTCAGTTCACACTCGCGCTATTTTGCGCGCCGGACTGTTTGTGCAGTTTATCACTCGCGCTATTTGCGCGTCGCAACTGTTTTGTGCAGTTTATCCCTCGCGTTGTTTTGCGTCGCCTTTTTTCTGCAGTTTATCCCTCACGCTTTTTTGCGCTCGCACTGTTTTGTGCAGTTTGACGCTCGCGCTATTTTGCGCATCGCACTATTTTGTGCAGTTCACTCGCCGCTATTTTGCGTGTCGCACTATTTTGTGCAGTTGACACTCGCGCTATTTTGCACGTCGTCACGTTTGGTGCAGTTCACACTCGCGTTATTTTGCGCGTCGTACTGTTCTGTGTGGTTTATCACCCGCGCTATTTTGTGCCTCGCACTATTTTATGTAGTTGACACTAGCGTATTTTGCGCGTCGCACTGTTTTGTGCAGTTTATCACTCGGCACTATTTTTGCGCGTCGCACTGTTTTGTGCAGTTCACACTCGCGCTATTTTGCGCGTCGCACTGTTTTGTACAGTTGATCAGTCACGCTATTTTGTGCCTCGCACTGTTTTGTGCCGTTGACACTCGCACTACTTTGCGCGTCGCACTATTTTCTGCAGTTCACAATCGCGTTATTTTTGCGCGTCGCACTGTTTTGTGCATTTAGCGCTCGCCCTATTTTGGGCTTCGCATTGTTTTGTGCAGTTGACACTCGCCCGATTTTCCGCGTCGCACTGTTTTCTGCAGTTTATCCTCGCGCTATTTTGTGCCTCGCACTGTTTTGTGCTGTTAACACTCGGCATTTTGCGCGTCGCACTGTTTTGTGGCAGTTCACACCGCGCTATTTTGCGCGTCGCATTGTTTTGTGCAGTTTATCACTCGCGCTATTTTGCGCACGCACTGTTTTGTGCAGTTGACACTCGCGCTATTTTGCGCATCGCACTATTTTGTGCAGTTCATCACTCGCGCTATTTTGCGCCTCGCACTGTTTTGTGCAGTTGACCTCTCGCTATTTTCCGCGTCGCACTGTTTCTACAGTTTATCACTAGCGCTATTTTGTGCTCGCACTGTTTTGTGCAGTTGACACTCGGCGCTATTTTGCGCGTCGCACTGTTTTGTGCAGTTCACACACGCACTATTTTGTGCGTCGCATTGTTTTGTGCAGTTTATCACTGCGCTATTTTGGCGCCATGCACTGTTTTCTGCAGTAGACACTCACGCTATTTTGCGCGTCGCACTGTTTTGTGCAGTTTACACTCGCGCTATTTTGCGCATCGCACTATTTTGTGCAGTTTATCACTCGCGCTATTTGCACCTCACACTGGTGTTTTGTGTAGTTTCCACTTGGGATATTTTGCGCGTCGCACTGTTTTGTGCTGTTTACCCACTCGCGCTATTTTACGCGTTGCACTGTTTTGTGCATTTTTCCCGCGCTATTTGTGCGTCGCACTGTTTTGTGCAGTTGACACTCGAGCTATTTTTGCGCGTCGTACTATTTTGTGTAGATCAACTCTCGCGCTATTTTGCGCGTCGCATTGTTTTGTGCAGTTTATCACTCGCACTATTTTGCGGCTCGCACTGTTTTGTGCAGTTTATCCTCGCGTATTTTGCGCGTCGCACTATTTTCTGCAGTTTATTACTCGCGCTTTTTTTGCGCCTCGCACTATTTTGTGCAGTTTATCACTCGCGCAATTTTGTGCCTCATTGTTTTTGCAGTTGATACTAGCGCTATTTTGCGCGTCGCACTGTTTTGTGCAGTTTAATCACTCGCACTATTTTGCGCGTCGCACTGTTTTGTGCAGTTGATCAGTCAGCTATTTTGTGCCTCGCACTGTTTGTGCGTTGACACTCGCTCTACTTTGCGGTCGCACTGTTTTCTGCAGTTCACACTCGCGTTTATTTTGGCGTCGCAATGTTTTGTGCATTTTATCGCTCGCCCTATTTTGGGCTCGCATTGTTTTGTCAGTTGACACTCGCCAGATTTTCCGCATGCACTGTTTTCTGCAGTTTATCACTCGCGCTATTTTGTGCCTCGCACTGTTTTGTGCTGTTAACTCGCGCTATTTTGCGCGTCGCACTGTTTTGTGCAGTTCACCCACGCGCTATTTTGCGCGTCGCTTGTTTTGTGCAGTTTATCATCGCGCTATTTGCGCCGCCACTGTTTTGTGCAGTTGACACTCGCGCTATTTTTGCGCATCGCACTATTTTGTGCAGTTTATCACTTCGCGCTATTTTGCGCCTCGCACTGTTTGTGCAGTTTGACCTCTCGCTATTACCGCGTCGCACTGTTTTCTGGTTTATCACTCGCGCTATTTTGTGCCTCGCACTGTTTTGTGTAGTTGACACTCGCGCTATTTTTGCGAGTCCACTGTTTTGTGCAGTTCACAACGCACTATTTTGCGTGTCGCATTTTTGTGCAGTTTTCACTCGCTGCTATTTTGCGCCATGCACTGTTTTGTGCAGTTGACACTCACGCTATTTTGCACGTCGCACTTTTTGTGCAGTTTTCACTCGCGCTATTTTGCGCCTCACACTGTTTTGTGTAGTTCCACTCGGGATATTTTGCGCGTCGCACTGTTTTGTGCAGTTTCCACTCGCGCTATTTTAGCGCGTTGCACTGTTTTGTGCATTTTATCGCTCGCGCTATTTTGTGCGTCGCACTGTTTTTGTGCAGTTGACACTCGACCTATTTTGCGCGTCGTACTATTTTGTGCAGATCACACTCGGGCTATTTTGCGCGTCGCATTGTTTTTGTGTAGTTTATCAACTCGACTATTTTGCGGGTCGCACTGGTTTGTGCAGTTTATCTGCGCTATTTGCGCGTCGCACTATTTTCTGCAGTTTATCACTCGCGCTTTTTTGCGCTCGCACTATTTTGGTGCAGTTATCATGCGCAATTTTGTGCCTCCCATGTTTATGCAGTTGAATACTAGCGCTAGTTTTGCGCGTCGCACTGTTTTGTGCAGTTTATCACTCGGCTATTTTGCGCATCGCATGTTTTGGGCAATTTATCCCTCGCGCTATTTTGCGCGTCGCACAGTTTTCTGCGTTTATCACTCGCGGCTATTTTGCGCGTCGCACTACTTTTCTGGCAGTTTATCCTCGCTATTTCGCACATCACACTATTTTCTGCAGTTTATTCACTCGCGCTATTTTGCACCTGCACTGTTTTGTGCAGTTGACACTCGCGCTATTTTGCGCGTCGCACTGTTTTTGTGGCAGTTTATGCTTTGCGCGTCGCACAATTTTGTGCAGTTTATCCCTGGGCTATTTTGCGCGTCGCTGTTTTTCTGCAGTTTATCACTCGCGCTATTTTGCGCGTGGCACTGTTTTTCTGCAGTTCACACTCGCGCTATTTTACGCGTCGCCTGTTTTTGTAGTTTATCACTCGCGCTATTTTTGCCATCGCACTATTTTGTCACATCGCCTTGTTTTGTGGCAGTTCACACTCGCGCTATTTTACGCGTCGCACTGTTTTGTGCAATTTACTCGGCTATTTTGCGCGTCCACTGTTTTCTGCAGTTTATCCTCGCACTATTTTGCGCCTCGCACTGTTTTCTGCAGTTTATCACTCGCGCTATTTTCCACCTTGCACTATTTTGTGCAGTTGAACTCCCACTATTTGCGCGTCGCACTGTTTTGTACAGGTTATCAGTCGCGCTGTTTTGCGCGTCGTACTGTTTTGGTGCAGTTTATCCCTCGCGTTTTTCGCGTATCGCCTGTTTTCTGCAATTTATCACTTCCGCTATTTTGCACGTCGCACTGTTTTCTACAGTTTATCACCCGCCATTTGTGCCTCGCTCTGTTTTGTGCAGTTTATCACTCGCGCTATTTTGTGCCACACACTGTTTTATGCAGTTGACACTAGCGCTATTTTGCGCGTCGCACTACTTTTGTGTAGTTCATCACTCGCGCTATTTTGCGCATCGCACTGTTTTGTGCAGTTGACTCGCGCTATTTTGCGCATCCGCACTATTTTGTGCAGTTCACACTCGCGCTATTTTGCGCGTCGCACGGTTTTGTGCAGTTAATCCCTCAAGCTATTTCGCGCGTCGCACTGTTTTCTACAGTTTATCACTCGCGCTATTTTGGGGCTCACGCTGTTTTGTGCAGTTGACACTCGCACTATTTTGCGCGTCGCACTGTTTTGTACAGTTCACACTCGCGCTATTTTGAGCGCCACACTGTTTTGTGCATTTTATCACTCGCGCTAGTTTGCGCGTCGCATTGTTTTGTGCAGTTTATCCCTCGCACTATTTTGCGCCTCGCACTGTTTTCTACAGTTTATCACTCGCGCTATTTTGCGCCTCGCACTGTTTTGTGCAGTTGACACTCCCGCTATTTTGCGCGTCGCACTGTTTTGTGCAGGTTATCACTCGCGCTATTTTGCGCGTCGCACTGTTTTGTGCAGTTTACCCCTCGCGCTATTTCGCGCATCGCACTGTTTTCTGCTGTTTATCACTTTCGCTATTTTGCGCGTCGCACTGTTCTCTGCAGTTTATCACTCTCGCCATTTTGCGCCTCGCACTATTTTGTGCAGTTTATCACTCGCGCTATTTTGTGCCACACACTGTTTTATGCAGTTGACACTAGCGCTATTTTGCGCGTCGCACTATTTTGTGCAGTTTATCACTCGCGCTATTTTGCGCGTCGCACTCTTTTGTACAGTTGACACTCGCGCTATTTTGCGCGTCGCACGGTTTTGTGCAGTTCACACTCGCGCTATTTTGGCCGTCGGACTGTCTTCTGCAATTTATCACACCCGTCATTTTGTGCCTCGCTCTGTTTTGTGCAGTTTATCACTCGCGCTATTTTGTGCCACACACTGTTTTATGCAGTTGACACTAGCGCTAATTTGCGCGTCGCACTGTTTTGTGCAGTTTATCCCTCGCGCTATTTTGCGCATCGCACTGTTTTCAACAGTTTATCACTCCCGCTATTTTGCGCCTCGCACTGTTTTGTGAAGTTTATCACTCGCGCTATTTTGTGCCACATACTGTTTTATGCAGTTGAGACTAGCGCTATTTTGCGCATCGCACTATTTTGTGCAGTTTATCACTCGCGCTATTTTGCGCGTCGCACTATTTTGTGCAGTTGACACTCGGGCTATATTGCGCGTCGCACTGTTTTGTGCAGTTCACACTCGCGCTATTTTGCGCGTCGCACGGTTTTGTGCAGTTTACCCCTCGCGCTATTTTGCGTGTCGCATTGTTTTCTGCAGTTTATCACTCGCGATATTTTGCGCCTCACACTGTTTTGTGCAGTTGACACTCGCGCTATTTTGCTCGTAGCACTGTTTTGGGCAGTTCACACTCGCGCTATTTTGCGCTCCGCACTGTTTTGTGCAGTTTATCACTCGCGCTATTTTGCCCGTCGCACTGTTTTGTGCAGTTTATCCCTCGCGCTGTTTTGCGCGTCAAACTGTTTTCTGCAGTTTATCACTGGCGCTATTTTGCGCCTCGCACTGTTTTGTGCAGTTGACGCTCGCGCTATTTTGCGCATCGCACTATTTTGTTCAGTTCACACTCGCGCTATTTTGCGCGTCGCACTATTTTGTGCAGTTGACACTAGCGCTATTTTGCACGTCGCACCGTTTTGTGCAGTTCACACTCGCGTTATTTTGCGCGTCGTACTGTTCTGTGTGGTTTATCACCCGCGCTATTTTGCGCCTCCCACTGTTTTATGTAGTTGACACTAGCGCTATTTTGCGCGTCGCACTGTTTTGTGCAGTTTATCAGTCGCACTATTTTGCGCGTCGCACTGTTTTGTGCAGTTCACACTCGCGCTATTTTGCGCGTCGCACTGTTTTGTACAGCTGATCAATCGCGCTATTTTGTGCCTCGCATTGTTTTGTGCCTCGCACGTTTTGTGCCGTTGACACTCGCTCTACTTTGCGCGTCGCACTATTTTCTGTAGTTCACACTCGCGTTATTTTGCGCGTCGCTCTGTTTTGTGCATTTTATCGCTCGCCCTATTTGGGGCTTTGCATTGTTTTGTGCAGTTGACACTCGCCCGATTTCGCGTCGCACTGTTTTCTGCAGTTTATCACTCGCGCTATTTTGAGCCTCGCACTGTTTTTGTGTTTAACACTCGCGCTATTTTGCGCGTCGCACTGTTTTGTGCAGCTCAACACGCGCTATTTTGCGCGTCGCATTGTTTTGTGCAGTTTATCACTCGCGCTATTTTGCGGCACGCACTGTTTTGTGCAGTTGATACTCGCGCTATTTTGCACATCGCACTATTTTGTGCAGTTTATCACTCGCGCTATTTTGCGCCTCGCACTGTTTTGTACAGTTGACCCTCTCGCTATTTTCCGCGTCGCACTGTTTTCTGCAGTTTATCACTCGCGCTATTTTGTGCCTCGCACTGTTTTGTGCAGTTGACACTCGCGCTATTTTGCGCGTCGCACTGTTTTGTGCAGCTCACACACACGCTATTTTGCGCGTCGCATTGTTTTGTGCAGTTTATCACTCACGCTATTTTGCGCCACGCACTGTTTTCTGCAGTTGACACTCGCGCTATTTGCGCGTCGCTGTTTTGTGCAGTTCACACTCGCGCTATTTTGTGTATAGCACTATTTTGTGCAGTTTATGACTCGCGCTATTTTGCGCATCACACTGTTTGTGCAGTTCCCACTCGGGATATTTTGCGCGTCGCACTGTTTTGTGCAGTTTATCACTCGCGCTATTTTATGCGTTGCACTGTTTTGTGCAGTTTATCCCTCGCGCTATTTTGCGCGTCGCACTATTTTGTGCAGTTGACACTCGCGCTATTTTGCACGTCGCACCGTTTTGTGCAGTTCACACTCGCGTTATTTTGCGCGTCGTACTGTTCTGTGTGGTTTATCACCCGCGCTATTTTGTGCCTCGCACTGTTTTATGCAGTTGACACTAGCGCTATTTTGCGCGTCGCACTGTTTTGTGCAGTTTATCACTCGCACTATTTTGCGCGTCGCACTGTTTTGTGCAGTTCACACTCGCGCTATTTTGCGCGTCGCACTGTTTTGTACAGTTGATCAGTCGCGCTATTTTGTGCCTCGCACTGTTTTGTGCCGTTGACACTCGCTCTACTTTGCGCGTCGCACTATTTTTGTAGTTCACACTCGCGTTATTTTGCGCGTCGCACTGTTTTGTGCATTTTATCGCTCGCCCTATTTGGGGCTTCGCATTGTTTTGTGCAGTTGACACTCGCCCGATTTTCCGCGTCGCACTGTTTTCTGCAGTTTATCACTCGCGCTATTTTGAGCCTCGCACTGTTTTGTGCTGTTAAGACTCGCGCTATTTTGCGCGTCGCACTGTTTTGTGCAGTTCACACACGCGCTATTTTGCGCGTCGCATTGTTTTGTGCAGTTTATCACTTGCGCTATTTTGCGCCACGCACTGTTTTGTGCAGTTGACACTCGCGCTATTTTGCGCATCGCACTATTTTGTGCAGTTTATCACTCGCGCTATTTTGCGCCTCGCACTGTTTTGTGCAGTTGACCCTCTCGCTATTTACCGCGTCGCACTGTTTTCTGCAGTTTATCACTCGCGCTATTTTGTGCCTCGCACTGTTTTGTGCAGTTGACACTCGCGCTATTTTGCGAGTCCCACTGTTTTGTGCAGTTCACACACGCACTATTTTGCGTGTCGCATTGTTTTGTGCAGTTTATCACTCGCGCTATTTTGCGCCATGCACTGTTTTGTGCAGTTGACACTCACGCTATTTTGCGCGTCGCACTGTTTTGTGCAGTTCACACTCGCGCTATTTTGCGCATCGCACTATTTTGTGCAGTTTATCACTCGCGCTATTTTGCGCCTCACACTGTTTTGTGTAGTTCCCACTCGGATATTTTGCGCGTCGCACTGTTTTGTGCAGTTTACCACTCGCGCTATTTTACGCGTTGCACTGTTTTGTGCATTTTATCCCTCGCGCTATTTTGTGCGTCGCACTGTTTTGTGCAGTTGACACTCGACCTATTTTGCGCGTCGTACTATTTTGTGCATATCACACTCGCGCTATTTTGCGCGTCGCATTGTTTTGTGTAGTTTATCACTCGCACTATTTTGCGGGTCGCACTATTTTGCGGGTCGCACTATTTTGTGCAGTTTATCCCTCGCGCTATTTTGCGCGTCACACTATTTTCTGCAGTTTATCACTCGCGCTATTTTGCGCCTCGCACTATTTTGTGCAGTTTATCACTCGCGCTATTTTGTGCCTCCCACTGTTTTATGCAGTTGATACTAGCGCTATTTTGCGCGTCGCACTGTTTTGTGCAGTTTATCACTCGTGCTATTTTGCGCATCGCACTGTTTTGTGCAGTTTATCACTCGCGCTATTTTGCGCCTCGCACTGTTTTGTACAGTTGACCCTCTCGCTATTTTCCGCGTCGCACTGTTTTCTGCAGTTTATCACTCGCGCTATTTTGTGCCTCGCACTGTTTTGTGCAGTTGACACTCGCGCTATTTTGCGCGTCGCACTGTTTTGTGCAGCTCACACACACGCTATTTTGCGCGTCGCATTGTTTTGTGCAGTTTATCACTCACGCTATTTTGCGCCACGCACTGTTTTCTGCAGTTGACACTCGCGCTATTTTGCGCGTCGCACTGTTTTGTGCAGTTCACACTCGCGCTATTTTGCGTATAGCACTATTTTGTGCAGTTTATGACTCGCGCTATTTTGCGCATTACACTGTTTTGTGCAGTTCCCACTCGGGATATTTTGCGCGTCGCACTGTTTTGTGCAGTTTATCACTCGCGCTATTTTATGCGTTGCACTGTTTTGTACAGTTTATCCCTCGCGCTATTTTGTGCGTCGCACTGTTTTGTGCAGTTGACACGCGAGCTATTTTGCGCGTCGTACTGTTTTGTGCAGATCACAATCGCGCTATTTTGCGCGTCGCACTGTTTTGTGCAGTTTATCACTCGCACTATTTTGCGACACGCACTATTTTGCGGGTCGCACTATTTTGTGCAGTTTATCCCTCGCGCTATTTTGCGCGTCACACTATTTTCTGCAGTTTATCACTCGCGCTATTTTGCGCCTCGCACTATTTTGTGCAGTTTATCACTCGCACTATTTTGTGCCTCCCACTGTTTTATGCAATTGATACTAGCGCTATTTTGCGCGTCGCACTGTTTTGTGCAGTTTATCACTCGTGCTATTTTGCGCATCGCACTGTTTTGTGCAATTTATCCCTCGCGCTATTTTGCGCGTCGCACAGTTTTCTGCAGTTTATCACTCGCGCTATTTTGCGCGTCGCACTATTTTCTGCAGTTTATCCCTCGCGCTATTTCGCACATCACACTATTTTCTGCAGTTTATCACTCGCGCTATTTTGCACCTCGCACTGTTTTGTGCAGTTGACACTCGCGCTATTTTACGCGTCGCACTGTTTTGTGCAGTTTATCGCTTTGCGCGTCGCACAATTTTGTGCAGTTTATCCCTCGGCCTATTTTGCGCGTCGCACTGTTTTCTGCAGTTTATCACTCGCGCTATTTTGCGCGTGGCACTATTTTCTGCAGTTCACACTCACGCTATTTTACGCGTCGCACTATTTTTTGTAGTTTATCACTCGCGCTATTTTGCGCATCGCACTATTTTGTGCAGTTGACACTCCCGCTATTTTGCGCGTCACACTGTTTTGTACAGGTTATCAGTCGCGCTATTTTGCGCGTCGCACTGTTTTGTGCAGTTTATCCCTCGCGCTATTTCGCGCATCGCACTGTTTTCTGCAATTTATCACTTGCGCTATTTTGCACGTCGCACTGTTTTCTGCAGTTTATCACACCCGCCATTTTGTGCCTCGCCCTGTTTTGTGCAGTTTATCACTCGCGCTATTTTGTGCCACACACTGTTTTATGCAGTTGACACTAGCGCTATTTTGCGCGTCGCACTGTTTTGTGCAGTTGACACTCGCCCTATTTTGCGCATCGCACTATTTTGTGCAGTTCACACTCGCGCTATTTTGCGCGTCGCACGGTTTTGTGCAGTTAATCCCTCGTGCTATTTCGCGCGTCGCACTGTTTTCTACAGTTTATCACTCGCGCTATTTTGCGCCTCACGCTGTTTTGTGCAGTTGACACTCGCACTATTTTGCGCGTCGCACTGTTTTGTGCAGTTCACACCCGCGCAATTTTGAGCGCCACACTGTTTTGTGACTTTTATCACTCGCGCTATTTTGCGCGTCGCATTGTTTTCTGCAGTTTATCCCTCGCACTATTTTGCGCCTCGCACTGTTTTCTACAGTTTATCCCTCGCGCTATTTTGCGCCTCGCACTGTTTTGTGCAGTTGACACTCCCGCTATTTTGCGCGTCGCACTGTTTTGTGCAATTTATCCCTCGCGCTATTTCGCGCATCGCACTGTTTTCTACTGTTTATCACTTTCGCTATTTTGCACGTCGCATTGTTCTCTGCAGTTTATCACTCCCGCCATTTTGCGCCTCGCACTATTTTATGCAGTTTATCACTCGCGCTATTTTGCGCGTCGCACTATTTTGTGCAGTTTATCACTCGCGCTATTTTGCGCGTCGCACTGTTTTGTACAGTTGACACTCGCGCTATTTTGCGCGTCGCACTGTTTTGTGCAGTTGACACTCGCGCTATTTTGCGCGTCGCACTGTTTTGTGCAGTTTATCCCTCGCGCTATTTTGCGCGTCGCACTGTTTTCTACAGTTTATCACTCGCGCTATTTTGCCCCTCACACTGTTCTGTGCAGTTGACACTCGCCCTATTTTCCGCGTCGCACTGTTTTGTGCAGTTCACACTCGCGCTATTTTGCGCGCCGCACTTTTTTGTGCAGTTTATCCCTCGTGCTGTTTTGCGCGTCGCACTGTTTTCTGCAGTTTATCACTCGCACTATTTTACGCCTCGCACTGTTTAGTGTAGTTGACACTCGTGCTATTTTGCGCATCGCACTATTTTGTGCAGTTCACACTCGCGCTATTTTGCGCGTTGCACTGTTTTGTGCGGTTTACCACTCGCGCTGTTTTGCGCGTCGCACTGTTTTGCGTAGTTGACACTCGCGCTATTTTGCACGTCGCACTGTTTTGTGCAGTTCACACACGCGCTATTTTGCGCGTCGCACTGTTTTGTGCGGTTTATCACCCGTGCTGTTTTGTGCCTCGCACTGTTTTATGCAGTTGACCCTAGCGCTATTTTGCGCGTCGCACTGTTTGGTGCAGTTGACGATCGCGCTATTTTGGGAGGCGCACTGTTTTCTGCAGTTCACACTCGCGCTATTTTGCGCGTCGCACTGTTTTGTACAGTTGATCAGTCGCGCTATTTTGCGCCTCGCACTATTTCGTGCAGTTGACACTCGCGCCACTTTGCGCATCGCACTGTTTTGTGCAGTTCACACTCGCGTTATTTTGCGCGTCGCACTGTTTTGTGCATTTTATCGCTCGCGCTATTTTGGGCTTCGCATGTTTTGTGCAGTTGACACTCGGCCTATTTTGCGCGTCGCACTGTTTTGTGCAGTTGACACTCGCGCTATTTTGCGCATCGCAATGTTTTGTGCAGTTCGCACTCGCGCTATTTTACGCGTCGCATTGTTTTGTGCAGTTGACACTCGCGCTATTTTGCGCGTCGCACTGTTTTGTGCAGTTCCCACTCGCGCTATTTTGCGCGTCGCACTGTTTTGTGCAGTTTATCACTCGCGCTATTTTGCACGTCGCACTGTTTTGTGCAGTTCCCACTCGTGATATTTTGCGCGTCGCACTGTTTTGTGCAGTTTATCACTCGCGCTATTTTGCGCGTCGCACTGTTTTGTGCAATTTATCCCTCGCGCTATTTTTGCACGTCGCCCTGTTTTGTGCAGTTGACACTAGCACTATTTTGCGCGTCGCACTGTTTTGTGCTGTTTATCACTCGCGCTATTTTGCGGGTCGCACTGTTTTGTGCAGTTTATCCCTCGCGCTATTTTGCGCGTCGCATTGTTTTCTGCAGTTTATCACTCGCGCTATTTTGCGCCTCGCACTGTTTTGTGCAGTTTATCACTCGCGCTATTTTGTGCCTCCCATTGTTTTATGAAGTTGATACTAGCGCTATTTTGCGCGTCGCACTGTTTTGTGCAGTTTATCAGTCGCGCTATTTTACGCATCGCACTGTTTTGTGCAGTTTATCCCTCGCGCTATTTTGCGCGTCGCACTGTTTTGTGCAGTTTATCACTCGCGCTATTTTTCGCGTCACACTGTTTTGTGCAGTTTAACCCTCGCGCTATTTCGCACATCGCACTGTTTTCTGCAGTTTATCACTCGCGTTATTTTGCGCCTCGTACTGTTTTGTGCAGTTGACACTTGCGCTATTTTGCGCGTCGCACTGTTTTGTGCAGTTTATCGCTCCCGCTATTTTACGCGTCGCACTGTTTTGTGCTGTTCACACTCGCGCTATTTTACGCATCGCATTGTTTTGTGCAGTTTATCACTCGTGCTATTTTGCGCATCGCACTATTTTGCGCCTCGCACTATTTTGTGCGTTTCACACTCGCGATATTTTGCGCGTCGCACTGTTTTGTGCAGTTTATCACTCGCGCTATTTTGCACGTCGCACTGTTTTGTGCAGTTTATCCCTCGCACTCTTTTGCGCCTCGCACTGTTTTCTGCAGTTTATCACTCGCGCTATTTTGCGCCTCGCACTGTTTTGTGTAGTTGACACTCCCGCTATTTTGCGCGTCGCACTGTTTTGTGCAGTTTATCACTCGCGCTATTTTGCGTGTCGCACTGTTTTGGGTAGTTTATCCCTCGCGCTATTTTGCGCGTCGCACTGTTTTGTGCAGTTTATCACTCGCGCTATTTTGCGCGTCCCACTGTTTTCTGCAGTTTATCACTCGCGCTATTTTGCGCCTCGCACAGTTTTGTGCAGTTTATCACTCGCGCTATTTTGTGCCACGCACTGTTTTATGCAGTTGACACTAGCGCTATTTTGCGCCTCGCACTATTTTGTGCAGTTTATCACTCGCACTATTTTGCGCGTCGCACTGTTTTGTGCAGTTCACACTCGCGCTATTTTGCGCGTCGCACTGTTTTGTGCAGTTTATCCCTCGCGCTATTTTGCGCGTCGCACTGTTTTCTGCAGTTTATCACTCGCGCTATTTTGCACCTCACACTGTTTTGTGCAGTTGACACTCGCGCTATTTTGCTCGTAGCATTGTTTTGTGCAGTTTATCACTCGCGCTATTTTGCGCGTCGCAATGTTTTGTGCAGTTTATCCCTCGCGCTGTTTTGCGCGTCGCACTATTTTCTGCAGTTTATCACTCGCGCTATTTTGCGCCTCGCACTATTTTGTGCAGTTGACGCTCGCGCTATTTTGCGCATCGCACTATTTTGTGCAGTTCACACTCGCGCTATTTTGCACGTCGCACTGTTTTGTGCTGTTTATCACTCGCGATATTTTGCGCGTCGCACTGTTTTGTGCAGTTGACACTCGCGCTATTTTGCACGTCACACTGTTTTGTGCTGTTCACACTCGCGCTATTTTGCGCGTCGCATTGTTTTTTGTAGTTTATCACCCGCGCTATTTTGTGCCTCGCACTGTTTTATACAGTTGACACTAGCGTTATTTTGCGCGTCGCACTGTTTTGTGCAGTTTATCACTCGTACTATTTTGCGCGTCGCAGTATTTTGTGCAGCTGACACTCGCGCTATTTTGCACGTCGCACTGTTTTTTGCAGTTCACACTCGCGCTATTTTTCGCGTCGCACTGTTCTGTGCAGTTTATCACTCGCGCTATTTTGCGGGTCGCACTGTTTTGTGCAGTTTATCCCTCGCGCTACTTTGCGCGTCGCACTGTTTTCTGCAGTTTATCACTCGCGCTACTTTGCGCCTCGCACTGTTTTGTGCAGTTTATCACTCGCGCTATTTTGCGCCTTGTACTGTTTTGTGCAGTTTATCCCTCGCGCTATTTTGCGCGTCGCACTGTTTTCTGCAGTTTATCACTCGCGCTATTTTGCGCGTCGCAATGTTTTCTGCAGTTTAACCCTCGCGCTATTTCGCACATCACACTGTTTTCTGCAGTTTATCACTCGCGCTATTTTGCGCCTCGCACTGTTTTCTGCAGTTGACACTCGCGCTATTTTGCGCGTCGCACTATTTTGTGCAGTTTATCGCTCGCGCTATTTTGCACGTCGCACTGTTTTGTGCAGTTTATCCCTCGCGCTATTTTGCGCGTCGCACTGTTTTGTGCAGTTTATCCCTCGCACTCTTTTGCGCCTCGCACTGTTTTCTGCAGTTTATCACTCGCGCTGTTTTGCGCCTCGCACTGTTTTGTGCAGTTTACACTCCCGCTATTTTGCGCGTCGCACTGTTTTGTGCAGTTTATCACTCGCGCTATTTTGCGCGTCGCATTGTTTTGTGTAGTTTATCCCTCGCGCTCTTTCGCGCATCGCACTGTTTTCTGCAGTTTATCGCTCGCGCTATTTTGCGCGTCGCATTGTTTTCTGAAGGTTACCACTCATGCTATTTTGCGCCGCGCACTGTTTTGTGCAGTTTATCACTCGCGCTATTTTGTGCCACATACTGTTTTATGCAGTTGACACTAGCGCTATTTTGCGCGTCGCGCCGTTTTGTGCAGTTTATCACTCGCGCTATTTTGCGCGTCGCACTGTTTTCTACAGTTTATCACTCGCGCTATTTTGCGCCTCACACTGTTTTGTGCAGTTGACAGTCGCGCTATTTTGCTCGTAGCACTGTTTTGTGCAGTTCACACTCGCGCTATTTTGCGCGTCGCACTGTTTTGTACAGTTTATCCGTCGCGCTGTTTCGCGCGTCGCACTGTTTTCTGCAGTTTATCACTCGCGCTATTTTGCACCTCGCACTGTTTTGTGCAGTTGACGCTCGCGCTATTTTGCGCATCGCACTATTTTGTGCAGTTCTCACTCGTGCTATTTTGCGCGTCGCACTGTTTTGTGCTGTTTATCACTCGCGCTATTTTACGCGTCGCACTGTTTTGTGCAGTTGACACTCGCGCTATTTTGTACGTCGCACTGTTTTGTGCAGTTTATCACCCGCGTTCTTTTGTGCCTCGCACTGTTTTATACAGTTGACACTAGAGCTATTTTGCGCGTCGCACTGTTTTGTGCAGTTTATCCCTCGCATTATTTTGCGCGTCGCACTGTTTTGTGCAGTTGACACCCGCTATTTTGCGCGTCGCACTGTTTTGTGCAGTTCACACTCGCGCTATTTTGCGCGTCGCACTGTTTTGTGCAGTTTATCACTCGCGCTATTTTGCGGGTCGCACTGTTTTGTGCAGTTTATCCCTCGCGCTATTTTGCGCGTCGCACTGTTTTCTGCAGTTTATCACTCGCGCTATTTTGCGCGTCGCACTGTTTTGTGCAGTTTATCACTCGCGCTATTTTGTGCCTCGCACTGTTTTATGCAGTTGACACTAGCGCTATTTTGCGCGTCGCACTGTTTTGTGCAGTTTATCACTCGCGCTATTTTGTGCGTCGCACTGTTTTGTGTAGTTTATCCCTCGCGCTATTTTGCGCGCAGCACTGTTTTCTGCAGTTTATCACTCGCGCTATTTTGCACGTCGCACTATTTTGTGCAGTTTAACCCTCGCGCTATTTTGCGCGTCGCACTGTTTTCTACAGTTTGTCACTCGCGCTATTTTGCGCGTCGCACTGTTTTGTGCAGTTTATCACTCGCGCTATTTTGTGCCTCCCACTGTTTTATGCAGCTGATACTAGCGATATTTTGTGCGTCGCACTGTTTTGTGCAGTTTATCACTCGCGCTATTTTGTGCATCGCACTGTTTTGTGCAGTTTATCTCTCGCGCTATTTTGCGCGCAGCACTGTTTTCTACAGTTTATCACTCGCGCTATTTTGCGCGTCGCACTGTTTTGTGCAGTTTAACCCTCGCGCTATTTCGCACATGACACTGTTTTGTGCAGTTTATCACTCGCGCTATTTTGCGCATCGCACGGTTTTGTGCAGTTTATCCCTCGCGCTATGTTGCGCGCAGCACTGTTTTCTGCAGTTTATCACTCGCGCTATTTTGCGCGTCACACTGTTTTGTGCAGTTTAACCCTCGCGCTATTTCGCACATGACACTGTTTTCTGCAGTTTATCACTCGCGCTATTTTACGCCTAGCACTGTTTTGTGCAGTTGATCACTCGCGCTATTTTGTGCCTCACACTGTTTTATACAGTTGACACTAGCGCTATTTTGCGCGTCTCACTATTTTGTGCAGTTTATCACTCGCGCTTTTGCAGTCGCCACTGTTTTGTGCAGTTCACACTTGCGCTATTTTGGCGTCGCACTGTTTTGTGCTGTTTATCACTCGCGCTATTTTGCGCGTCGCACTGTTTGTGCAGTTCACACACGCGCTATTTTGCGTGTCGCACTTTTGTGCTGTTATCACACGCTAATTTGCGCGTCGCACTGTTTTCTGCAATTTATCACTCGCGCTTTTGCGCCTCGCACTGTTTGTGCAGTTATCACTCGCGCTATTTTGTGCCTCCTAACTGTTTCTACAGTTCACACTAGCGTATTTTGCGCATCGCACTCTTTTGTGCAGTTTATCACTCGCGCTATTTTGGCATCGCACTGTTTTGTGCAGTTTATCCGTCGCGTGTTTTGCGCGTCGCACTGTTTCTGCAGTTTATCACTCGCGCTATTTTGCGCGTCGCACTGTTTTGTGCAGTTTATCCCTTGCGCTATTTTGCACATCGCACTGTTTTCTGGAGTTTATCACTCGCGGTATTTTGCGCCTCGCACTGTTTTGTGCAGTTGACACTCGCGCTATTTTGCGCGTCGCACTGTTTTGTGCAGTTTATCGCTCTCGCTGTTTTGCGCGTCGCACTGTTTTGCGCAGTTTATCACCCGCGCTATTTTGCGCGTCGCACTATTTTGTGCAGTTCACACTCGCGCTATTTTGCGCGTCGCACTGTTTTGTGCAGTTTATCACTCGCGCTATTTTGCGCGTCGCACTGTTTTGCGCCTTGCACAGTTTTGTGCAGTTCACACTCGCGCTATTTTGCGCGTCGCATCGTTTTGTGCAGTTTATCACTGGTGCTATTTTGCGCGTCGCACTGTTTTGTGCAGTTTATCACTCGCGCTATTTTGCGCGTCGCACTGTTTTGTGCAGTTTATCCGTCGCGCTATTTTGCGCGTCGCACTGTTTTCTGCAGTTTATCACTCGCGCTATTTTGCGCGTCGCGCTGTTTTGTGCGGTTTATCCCTCGCGTTATTTCGCGCATCGCACTGTTTTCTACAGTTTCTGACTCGGGCTATTTTACGCGTCGCACCGCTTTTTGCAATTTATCACTCGCGCTATTTTGCGCCTCGCACTGTTTTGTGCAGTTTATCACTCGTGCTATTTTGTGCTAGACACTGTTTTGTGCAGTTCACACACGAGCTATTTTGCGCGTCGCACTGTTTTGTACAGTTGATCACTCGCGCTATTTTGCGCCTCGCACTGTTTTCTGCAGTTGACACTCGCGCTATTTTGCGCGTCGCACTGTTTTTCTGCAGTTTATCACTCGCGCTATTTTGTGCCTCGCACTGTTTTGTGCAGTTGACACTCGCGCTATTTTGCGCGTCGCACTGTTTTGTGCAGTTCACACTCGCGCTATTTTGCGTGTCGCATTGTTTTGTGCAGTTTATCACTCGCGCTATTTTGCGCGTCCCACTATTTTGTGCATTTTATAACTCGCGCTATTTTGTGCCTCGCACTGTTTTATGCAGTTGACACTAGCGCTATTTTGTGCATCGCACTATTTTCTGCTGTTTATCACTCGCGCTATTTTGCGCATCGCACTGTTTTCTGCAGTTTATCACTCGCGCTATTTTGCGTGTCGCACTGTTTTGTGCATTTTATCACTCGCGCTATTTTGTGCCTCGCACTGTTTTATGCAATTGACACTAGCGCTATTTTGCGCGTCGCACTGTTTTGTGCAGTTTATCAATCGCGCTGTTTTGCGCAGTTTAACCCTCGCACTGTTTTGTGCAGTTTATCCCTCGCGCTGTTTTGCGTGTCGCACTGTTTTCTGCAGTTTATCACTTGCGCTATTTTGCGCCGAGCACTGTTTTGTGCAGTTTATCACTCGCGCTATTTTGTGCCTCACACTATTTTATGTAGTTGACACTAGCGCTATTTTGCGCGTCTCACTATTTTGTGCATTTATCACTCGCGCTATTTTGCACGTCGCACTGTTTTGTGCAGTTCACACTTGCGCTATTTTGCGTGTCGCCCTGTTTTGTGCTGTTTATCACTCGCGCTATTTTGCGCGTCGCATGTTTTGTGCAGTTCACACACGCGCTATTTTGCGCGTCGCACTATTTTGTGCTGTTTATCACACGCTAATTTGCGCGTCGCACTGTTTTCTGCAGTTTATCACTCGCGCTATTTTGTGCCTCGCACTGTTTTGTGCAGTTTATCACTCGCGCTATTTTGTGCCTCCTACTGTTTTCTACAATTTACACTAGCGCTATTTTGCGCATCGCACTGTTTTGTGCAGTTTATCACTCGCGCTATTTTGCGCATCGCACTGTTTTGTGCAGTTTATCCCTCGCGTTGTTTTGAGCGTCGCACTGTTTTCTGCAGTTTATCACTCGCGCTGTTTTGCGCGTCGCACTGTTTTGTGCAGTTTATCCCTCGCGCTATTTTGCACATCGCACTGTTTTCTGGAGTTTATCACTCGCGGTATTTTGCGCCTCGCACTGTTTTGTACAGTTGACACTCGCGCTATTTTGCGCGTCGCACTGTTTTGTGCAGTTTATTGCTCGCGCTGTTTTGCGCGTCGCACTGTTTTGTGCAGTTTATCCCTCGCGCTATTTTGCGCGTCGCACTGTTTTGTTCAGTTCACACTCGCGCTATTTTACGCGTCCCGCTGTTTTGTGCAGTTTATCACTCGCCCTATTTTGCGCGTCGCACTGTTTTGCGCCTTGCACAGTTTTGTGCAGTTCACACTCGCGCTATTTTGCGCGTCGCACCGTTTTATGCAGTTTATCACTGGCGCTATTTTGTTCGTCGCACTGTTTTCTGCAGTTTATCACTCGCGCTATTTTGCGCGTCGCACTGTTTTGTGCGGTTTATCCCTCGCGCTATTTCGCGCATCGCACTGTTTTCTACAGTTTCTGACTCGCGCTATTTTGCGCGTCGCACCGCTTTCTGCAATTTATCACTCGCGCTATTTTGTGCCTCGCACTGTTTTGTGCAGCTTATCACTCGCGCTATTTTGTGCTAGACACTGTTTTATGCAGTTGACACTAGCGCAATTTTGCGCGTCGCACTGTTTGGTGCAGTTTATCACTCGCGCTATTTTGCGTGTCGCACTGTTTTGTGCAGTGCACACACGAGCTATTTTGCGCGTCGCACTGTTTTGTACAATTGATCACTCGCGCTATTTTGCGCCTCGCACTGTTTTCTGCAGTTGACACTCGCGCTATTTTGCGCGTCACACTGTTTTTCTGCAGTTTATCACTCGCGCTATTTTGTGCCTCGCACTGTTTTGTGCAGTTGACACTCGCGCTATTTTGCGCGTCGCACTGTTTTGTGCAGTTCACACTCGCGCTATTTTGCGCGTCGCATTGTTTTGTGCAGTTTATCACTCACGCTATTTTGCGCGTCCCACTATTTTGTGCATTTTATAACTCGCGCTATTTTGTGCCTCGCACTGTTTTATGCAGTTGACACTAGCGCTATTTTGTGCATCGCACTATTTTCTGCAGTTTATCACTCGCGCTATTTTGCGCATCGCACTGTTTTCTGCAGTTTATCACTCGTGCTATTTTGCGCGTCGCACTATTTTGTGCATTTTATCACTCGCGCTATTTTGTGCCTCGCACTGTTTTATGCAATTGACACTAGCGCTATTTTGCGCGTCACACTGTTTTGTGCAGTTTATCAATCGCGCTGTTTTGCGCAGTTTATCCCTCGCACTGTTTTGTGCAGTTTATCCCTCGCGCTATTTTGCGCGTCGCACTGTTTTGTGCAGTTCACACTCGCGCTATTTTGCGCGTCGCACTGTTTTGTACAGTTGATCACTCGCGCTATTTTGCGCCTCGCACTGTTTTCTGCAGTTGACACTCGCGCTATTTTGCGCGTCGCACTGTTTTCTGCAGTTTATCACTCGCGCTATTTTGTGCCTCGCACTGTTTTGTGCAGTTGACACTCGCGCTATTTTGCGCGTCGCACTGTTTTGTGCAGTTCACACTCGCGCTATTTTGCGCGTCGCATTGTTTTGTGCAGTTTATCACTCGCGCTATTTTGCGCGTCCCACTATTTTGTGCATTTTATAACTCTCGCTATTTTGTGCCTCGCACTGTTTTATGCAGTTGACACTAGCGCTATTTTGTGCATCGCACTATTTTCTGCAGTTTATCACTCGCGCTATTTTGCGCGTCGCACTGTTTTCTGCAGTTTATCACTCGCGCTATTTTGCGCGTCGCACTGTTTTGTGCATTTTATCACTCGCGCTATTTTGTACCTCGCACTGTTTTATGCAATTGACACTAGCGCTATTTTGCGCGTCGCACTGTTTTGTGCAGTTTATCAATCGCGCTGTTTTGTGCAGTTTATCAATCGCGCTGTTTTGCGCAGTTTATCCCTCGCACTATTTTGTGCAGTTTATCCCTCGCGCTATTTTGCGTGTCGCACTGTTTTCTGCAGTTTATCACTCGCGCTATTTTGCGCCGAGCACTATTTTGTGCAGTTGATCACTCGCGCTATTTTGTGCCTCACACTGTTTTATGCAGTTGACACTAGCGCTATTTTGCGCGTCTCACTATTTTGTGCAGTTTATCACTCGCGCTATTTTGCACGTCGCACTGTTTTGTGCAGTTCACACTTGCGCTATTTTGCGCGTCGCACTGTTTTGTGCTGTTTATCACTCGCGCTATTTTGCGCGTCGCACTGTTTTGTGCAGTTCACACACGCGCTATTTTGCGCGTCGCACTATTTTGTGCTGTTTATCACACGCTAATTTGCACGTCGCACTGTTTTCTGCAGTCTATCACTCGCGCTATTTTGCGCCTCGCACTGTTTTGTGCAGTTTATCACTCGCGCTATTTTGTGCCTCCTACTGTTTTCTACAGTTCACACTAGCGCTATTTTGCGCATCGCACTGTTTTGTGCAGTTTATCACTCGCGCTATTTTGCGCATCGCACTGTTTTGTGCAGTTTATCCCTCGCGTTGTTTTGCGCGTCGCACTGTTTTCTGCAGTTTATCACTCGCGCTATTTTGCGCGTCGCACTGTTTTGTGCAGTTTATCCCTCGCGCTATTTTGCACATCGCACTGTTTTCTGCAGTTTATCACTCGCGGTATTTTGCGCCTCGCACTGTTTTGTGCAGTTGACACTCGCGCTATTTTGTGCGTCGCACTGTTTTGTGCAGTTTATCGCTCGCGCTGTTTTGCGCGTCGCACTGTTTTGTGCAGTTTATCACTCGCGCTATTTTGCGCGTCGCACTGTTTTGTGCAGTTCACACTCGCGCTATTTTGCGCGTCGCACTGTTTTGTGCAGTTTATCACTCTCGCTATTTTCCGCATCGCACTGTTTTGCGCCTTGCACAGTTTTGTGCAGTTCGCACTCGCGCTATTTTGCGCGTCGCACGTTTTGTGCAGTTTATCACTGGCGCTATTTTGTGCATCGCACTGTTTTGTGCAGTTTATCACTCGCGCTATTTTGCGCGTCGCACTGTTTTGTGCAGTTTATCCGTCGCGCTATTTTGCGCGTCGCACTGTTTTCTGCAGTTTATCACTCGCGCAATTTTGCGCGTCGCACTGTTTTGTGCAGTTCACACTCGCGCTATTTTGCGCGTCGCATTGTTTTCTGCAGTTTATCACTCGTGCTATTTTGCGCCTCGCACTGTTTTGTGCAGTTGACACTCGTGCTATTTTGCGCGTCGCACTGTTTTGTGCAGTTCACAGTCGCGCAATTTTGCGCGTCGCACTGTTTTGTGCAGTTTATCACTCGCGCTATTTTGCGCGTCGCACTGTTTTGTGCAGTTCACGCTCGGGCTATTTTGCGCGTCGCACTGTTTTCTGCAGTTTATCACGCGCGCTATTTTGCGCGTCGCACTGTTTTGTGCAGTTTGTCCCTCGCACTATTTTGCGCGTCGCACTGTTTTTTGAAGTTTATCACCCGCGCTATTTTGCGCGTCGCACTGTTTTGTGCAGTTTATCTGTAATACCCCGACCCTCGTACATAATTCTGGTATCCTTTCAGTCCTCTATTCTGTGTCTTTGAATATCTATTGTGAAATTGTATGTGTAAGTATGAAAAATTGCATGGAACTTAGACAAATGGGTCTCTATCTGTTGAGTTGAAATCTTATCTGTTACACTTAAATTCTTTGAAGCTAAAATTGGGCACCTTAGAGACCTAATTCTCAGAAATTGATTTGATATTTGGAATCTGCATGATTTTTAAGCTCTAATGGGATTTTCTGTGAAATTTTCATTTCGGCATCATAAAGCGATTGATTTTTGTCTTTTATGCTCCTATATATTCTATATATATATCTAAGTCTTGTTTGAGCTTATGGTAAAAAACGTGAGGCTCTAAGGGAGGAACTAAGAGAGAAAAGAAGAGAGAAACGTGGGTGAAGAATTGGGGGAAACTTGATTCACCAAGGAAGCTAAACAACTTATTGGATTTGTGTGATTTCTTTCAAGGTAACTTAAGTTCTCATGTTGTGATGGTTGAAGATTGAAATATATGTTTGTATTTGGTTCATGATAGATCTATGTTTGATTGTGAGGGTTTTTCATGAATTGGTTACTTCAACACCTTAATTGTGGGATGCATGAATTATACTTCAAATCTTTGGTTTATCTCATCATTCTATGCATCTATGTGTTGTGTTTGAAGAACTTAACTATAGAATGGAATTTAAGGGAGATTAATGATTTGTTGAAGCCTCTAAGTGAGGGTAAATTGCTATAATCAAGGTAGAATCCATGTTATGGTGATGTGAGGTTGAAGTATTGCATTAGATTCATCTTTGGTTGCATGAAAATTGGGATTTGATTGCTAAATTTTGGGTTGGAATCGTGCTGCCCTGAATCTGGGTCGGAGGTCCGCTCGAGCGGAGACAGGTACGCTCGAGCGGTAAAATTTATCTTTCAGTAGTTTGCTCGGAATTACCCTGTCCGCTCGAGCGTAGAAATGTCCGCTCGAGCGTAAAAACCAACCTTCCAGTATTTTTTGATAGCATTGTACTGTGCGCTCGAGCGCACAAATTAGCGCTCGAGCAGAGGACTGTTTTGTGACAAGAAAATGTGTTTGTTCAGTTTACGTGCCGAACTCTTTGGTACTTTTAGAATAATTTTCTGATGAGTTTATGATAGTTATAAATTCATACGAATTGCGGTAACACATGAATTGACTTCCTAAGAATTTAAAAAGGAAAGAATACTAATTTATCAGTCATGTGGTGTACAGGGCACACTCCAGAAGGAACTAGTACGCCACTACAACACTGTGAGTAATAGTACGCTATATGTACATTTTACTTTCTGTTATAACGCTCTAATCCTTGTAAGTGATTTCACTTCAAATGGAAATACGTGTGAACGTTGAAAAAGATGCATACAGTGGTGTAACTATGGAATTATTCTGCTCTGTCTATATTACATATTCACTTTCTGTCATCTGTAAGCAACTGGTATTATTTCCTGTTATTACGAGGCAACTATTTTGATGGGTCAAATGCACATACTGTTATCCGCAAATTAAGGACATTGATTCATGATAATAAGCAAGTGAAATGTGGGTACATTATGATACTATAGTATTTATGTACCCTTGAAATTAATGGATGTTGTTGGCACTTTGTGATAAGTAACTTAAATATGCTAACTCCTCTAAATGATAAAAAGAAACTATGTGTCTCTATATGGCTGTAAGGCTAGTCTGTTTTGATGACACTACGGTTGTTCCGCTATGATACTCGTTTTGTTTATGATATGACATGATGAAACTTATTGACTTCTGGTGTGGAGCAAAGTGCTGTACGGAACTAAGTGCTACACTTTAGTGGGAGCCACCTCTAGAATCCGTACGAGCCACCTCTTGAGTACATGCACATTTCTGTATATTTCTGATATATTTGTGTGCCGAAAGGCTACCTGTGCCGAAAGGCTATCTGTGTGCCGAAAGGCTATCTGTGTGCCGAAAGGCGACCTGTGCTGAAAGGCTATCTGTGTGCCGAAAGGCTACCTGTGTGCCGTAAGGCTATCTGGGCTGAAAGGACAATCTGATAAAGTTGGGCCAATAGGTCAATCTGTTAAAAATTAGGTAATAGGCCAAGAGCCGTCCGAAGGTAAAACCGTATTACTTTTGTACTTGAGTTGATGCATGTACAGCTACGCATTATGATTTAATTGTTTAAGTACTAATATTCACTGAGCTTGTCTCATTCTGTAATTTTGTCTGATTTCTGTAGGAAGCCAGCTTGGAGATCCGTTCTAGCAATTGCATTTTTGTCAGCATAAGGATAACCAGGCACCTAAAGGAACCCTTGCATGATTGTCTATGTATTTTTGTACCCATATGTGGTTGGTCAAGGTTATTGTACCTAATGTTTTGTATACCTAAAGTCTGAGCTGGGTTTATAGACGTATCTGTAACCTAATTTCATGTACATATTTACCGTAAGTTAAATTTCAAGATGGTCCTGGCATTTTGGTAGTTGCTCAATGGATGTATCCGAATGTTGTTCTAATTTTACTGCTTCCGCACAAGCCCCAAAAATCAATTATTATAGGTCATTCTGTCTGTTTCTGAGTAGGTCATGCCCAAACCTTTTAGGGGCGGGTTAGGGGCGTGACAAGTGGTATCAGAGCACGAGTTGCTATCTCACACACGGATCCATTGAGCTCTAGGATGTCTAGAAAAGCTTTAGGCATCTTGCATGACCCCTGAAAGTATCTGGAAGATTGATAGCAACGTTAAGTATTCTGGTAAGGCTAACAATTGTGAATTATGTCTACTGTATAATGGTTATTGTGCAGATTGTGGCGAGAATAAGGACAAGGATCCTACCTCCGTTGGAAAAAAAAAGGAAGAAGAAGAAAAAAAAAAAAATTGTTGGTAGACTGTATAAACAAGCAGGTGGAATTGGATCAACAAAGTTGCCGGTAGAAGTGGGGTAAGAGTTCGAGTTGACTGGTAAGATAATTTATGTGTCCACAATGAAGTACACTTTTATGTTATTGGTTGTTATTGATGGATTGATATAACAACGATTGTGCCTTCTAACACCTGTTCAGCTGAATGGCTCACACATTAAATATGGATTATTCCTACAACTTAATGAGTAAACCAGATAATATATACAATATGTACATTTCGCAGTATAGTCACGTTCACTGTATTATAGCAATGTTCAAACCTGCGGGGTGCTTGTAATTAGACTTTCTGACAAGAATAAGTTTTGCATGACGTTCTGTAATGCGTTGAGAAGGACTGACTGTGATAAGAAGTTAGGTATAGAGAGACTCTTATAATTATGTAAGGAAATAATTGATTATATCCTGTTCCCTACTGATAGTTCATACGAAATAAGGAAATGATGTACATATTTTGCGCATCGCACTGTTTTCTGCAGTTTATCACTCGCGCTATTTTGCGCGTCGCACTGTTTTGTGCATTTTATCACTCGCGCTATTTTGTGCCTCGCACTGTTTTAAGCAATTGACACTAGCGCTATTTTGCGCGTCGCACTGTTTTGTGCAGTTTATCAATCGCGCTGTTTTGCGCAGTTTATCCCTCGCACTGTTTTGTGCAGTTTATCCCTCGCGCTATTTTGCGCGTCGCACTGTTTTGTGCCGTTCACACACGAGCTATTTTGCGCGTCGCACTGTTTTGTACAGTTGATCACTCGCGCTATTTTGCGCCTCGCACTGTTTTCTGCAGTTGACACTCGCACTATTTTGCGCGTCGCACTGTTTTTCTGCAGTTTATCACTCGTGCTATTTTGTGCCTCGCACTGTTTTGTGCAGTTGACACTCGCGCTATTTTGCGCGTCGCACTGTTTTGTGCAGTTCACACTCGCGCTATTTTGCGCGTCGCATTGTTTTGTGCAGTTTATCACTCGCGCTATTTTGCGCGTCCCACTATTTTGTGCATTTTATAACTCGCGCTATTTTGTGCCTCGCACTGTTTTATGCAGTTGACACTAGCGCTATTTTGTGCATCGCACTATTTTCTACAGTTTATCACTCACGCTATTTTGCGCATCGCACTGTTTTCTGCAGTTTATCACTCGCGCTATTTTGCGCGTCGCACTGTTTTGTGCATTTTATCACTCGCGCTATTTTGTACCTCGCACTGTTTTATGCAATTGACACTAGCGCTATTTTGCGCGTCACACTGTTTTGTGCAGTTTATCAATCGCGCTGTTTTGCGCAGTTTATCCCTCGCACTGTTTTGTGCAGTTTATCCCTCGCGCTATTTTGCGTGTCGCACTGTTTTCTGCAGTTTATCACTCGCGCTATTTTGCGCCGAGCACAGTTTTGTGCAGTTGATCACTCGCGCTATTTTGTGCCTCACACTGTTTTATGCAGTTGACACTAGCGCTATTTTGCGCGTCTCACTATTTTGTGCAGTTTATCACTCGCGCTATTTTGCACGTCGCACTGTTTTGTGCAGTTTATCACTCGCGCTATTTTGCGCGTCGCACTGTTTTGTGCAGTTCACACACGCGCTATTTTGAGCGTCGCACTATTTTGTGCTGTTTATCACACGCTAATTTGCGCGTCGCATTGTTTTCTGCAGTTTATCACTCGCGCTATTTTGCGCCTCGCACTGTTTTGTGCAGTTTATCACTCGCGCTATTTTGTGCCTCCTACTGTTTTCTACAGTTTACACTAGCGCTATTTTGCGCATCGCACTGTTTTATGCAGTTTATCACTCGCGCTATTTTGCGCATCGCACTGTTTTGTGCAGTTATCCTCGCGTTGTTTGCGCGTCGCACTGTTTTGTGCAGTTTATCACTCGCGCTATTTTGCGCGTCGCACTATTTTGTGCAGTTTATCCCTCGCGCTATTTTGCACATCGCACTGTTTTCTGGAGTTATCACTCGCGCTATTTTGCGCCTCGCACTGTTTTGTGCAGTTGACACTCGCGCTATTTTGCGCGTCGCACTGTTTTGTGCAGTTTATCGCTCGCGCTGTTTTGCGCGTCGCACTGTTTTGTGCAGTTTATCCCTCGCGCTATTTTGCGCGTCGCACGGTTTTGTGCAGTTCACACTCGCGCTATTTTGCGCGTCGCACTGTTTTGTGCAGTTTATCACTCGCGCTATTTTGCGCATCGCACTGTTTTGCGCCTTGAACAGTTTTGTGCAGTTCACACTCGCGCTATTTTGCGCGTCGCACCGTTTTGTGCAGTTTATCACTGGCGCTATTTTGTGCATCGCACTGTTTTGTGCAGTTTATCACTCGCGCTATTTTGCGCGTCGCACTGTTTTGTGCAGTTTATCCGTCGCGCTATTTTGCGCGTCGCACTATTTTCTGCAGTTTATCACTCGCGCAATTTTGCGCGTCGCACTGTTTTGTGCAGTTCACACTCGCGCTATTTTGCGCGTCGCATTGTTTTTTGCAGTTTATCACTCGCGCTATTTTGCGCCTCGCACTATTTTGTGCAGTTGACACCCACGCTGATTTTGCACGTCACACTGTTTTGTGCAGTTCACAGTCGCGCAATTTTGCGCGTCGCACTGTTTTGTGGAGTTTATCACTCGCGCTATTTTGCGCGTCGCACTGTTTTGTGCAGTTCACGGTCGGGCTATTTTGCGCGTCGCACTGTTTTCTGCAGTTTATCACGCGCGCTATTTTGCGCGTCGCACTGTTTTGTGCAGTTTGTCCCTCGCGCTATTTTGCGCGTCGCACTGTTTTCTGAAGTTTATCAGCCGCGCTATTTTGCGCGTCGCACTGTTTTGTGCAGTTTATCACTCGCGCTATTTTGCGCGTCGTACTGTTTTGTGCAGTTCACGCTCGCGCTATTTTATGCGTCGCACTGTTTTGTGCAGTTTATCACGCGCGCTATTTTGCGCGTCGCACTGTTTTGTGTAGTTTCTCCCTCGCGCTATTTTTGGCGTCGCACTGTTTTGTGCGGTTGACAGTCGCGCTATTTTGCGCGGTGCACTGTTTTGTACAGTTGATCAGTCGCGCTATTTTGCGCCTCGCACTGTTTTGTGCTATTGACACTCGCGCTATTTTGCACGTCGCACTGTTTTGTGCAGTTCACACTCGCGCTATTTCGCGTGTCGCATTGTTTTGTGCAGTTTATCACTCGCTCTATTTTGCGCCTCGCACTGTTTTGTGCAGTTGACACTCGCGCTATTTTGCGCGTCGCACTGTTTTGAGCAGTTATCACTCGCGCTATTTTGCGCGTCGCACTCTTTTGTGCAGTTTATCACTCGCGCTATTTTGCGCGTCGCACTATTTTGTGCAGTTCACGCTCGCGCTATTTTACGCGTCGCATTGTTTTGTGCAGTTTATCACGCGCGCTATTTTGCGCGTCGCACTGTCTTGTGTAGTTTCTCCCTCGGGCTATTTTGCGCGTCGCACTGTTTTCTGCAGTTTATCACTCGCGCCATTTGCACCTCGCACTGTTTTGTGCAGTTGACACTCGCGCTATTTTGCGCATCGCACTGTTTTGTGCAGTTCACAGTTGCGCTATTTTGCGCGTCGCACTGTTTTGTGGAGTTTATCACTCGCGCTATTTTGTGCGTCCCACTGTTTTGTGCAGTTTATCACTCGCGCTGTTTTGCGCGTTGCACTGTTTTGTGCAGTTCACGCTCGCGCTATTTTACGCGGCGCACTGTTTTGTGCAGTTTCTCCCTCGCGCTATTTTCCGCGTCGCACTGTTTTCTGCAGTTTATCAATCGCGCTATTTTGCGCGTCGAACTGTTTTGTGCAGTTGACACTTGCGCTATTTTGGGCGTCGCACTGTTTTGTGCGGTTCAAACTCCCGCAATTTTGCGGGTCGCACTATTTAGTACAGTTGATCAGTCGCGCTATTTTGCGCCTCACACTGTTTTGTGCAGTTGACACTCGTTCAATTTTGCGCGTCGCACTGTTTTGTGCAGTTCACACTCGCGCTATTTTGCGCGGCGCATTGTTTTGTGCAGTTTATCACTCGTGCTATTTTGCGCCTCGCACTGTTTTGTGCAGTTGACGCTCGTGCTATTTTGCGCGTCCCACTGTTTTGTGCAGTTCACAGTCGCGCTATTTTGCGCGTCGCACTGTTTTGTGCAGTTTATCACTCGCGCTATTTTGCGTGTCGCACTGTTTTGTGCAGTTCACGCTCGGGCTATTTTGCGCGTCGCACTGTTTTGTGCAGTTTATCACGCGCGCTATTTTGCGCGTCGCACTGTTTTGTGCAGTTTCTCCCTCGCGCTATTTTGCACGTCGCACTGTTTTCTGCAGTTTATCACGCGCGCTATTTTGCACGTCGCATTGTTTTTTGCAGTTTATCACTCGCGTTATTTTACGCCTCGCACTGTTTCGTGCAGTTGACACTCGCGCTATTTTGGGCGTCGCACTGTTTTGTGCAGTTCACACTCGCGCTATTTTGCGCGTCGCACTGTTTTGTACAGTTGATCAGTCGCGCTATTTTGCGCCTCGCACTGTTTTGCGCTGTTGACACTCGCGCTATTTTGCGCGTCGCACTGTTTTGTGCAGTTCACACTCGCGCTATTTTGCGCGTCGCATTGTTTTGTGCAGTTTATCACTCGCGCTATTTTGCGCCTCGCACTGTTTTGTGCAGTTGACACTCGTGCTATTTTGCGCGTCGCACTGTTTTGTGCAGTTCACACTCGCGCTATTTTGCGCGTCGCATTGTTTTGTGCAGTTTATCACTCGCGCTATTTTGCGCCCCGCACTGTGGTGTGCAGTTGACACTCGTGCTATTTTGCGCGTCGTACTGTTTTGTGCAGTTCACACTCACGCTATTTTGCGCGTCGCATTGTTTTGTGCAGTTTATCACTCGTGCTGTTTTGCGCCCCGCACTGTTTTGTGCAGTTGACACTCGTTCTATTTTGCGCGTCGCATTGTTTTGTGCAGTTCACACTCCTGCTATTTTGCGCATCGCACTGTTTTGTGCAGTTTATCACTCGCGCTATTTTGCGCTTCGCACTGTTTGTGCAGTTTATCCCTCGCGCTATTTTGCGCATCGCACTGTTTTGTGCAGTTTATCACTCGAGCTATTTTACGCGTCGCACTGTTTTGTGCAGTTTATCCCTCGCGCTATTTTGCGCCTCGCACATTTTTGTGCAGTTTATCACTCGCGCTATTTTGTGCCGCACACTGTTTTATGCAGTTGACACTAGCGCTATTTTGCGCGTCACACTATTTTGTGCAGTTTATCACTCGCGCTATTTTGCGCGTCGCACTGTTTTGTACAGTTGATCACTCGCGCTATTTTGCGCCTCGCACTGTTTTGTGCAGTTGACACTCGCGCTATTTTGCGCCTCGCACTGTTTTGTGCAGTTGACACTCGTGCTATTTTGCGCGTCGCACTATTTTGTGCAGTTGACACTCGCGCTATTTTGCGCGTCGCATTGTTTTGTGCAGTTTATCACTAGCGCTATTTTGCGCCTCGCACTGTTTTGTGCAGTTGACACTCGCGCTATTTTGCGCGTCGCACTATTTTGTGCAGTTTATCACTCGCGCTATTTTGCGTGTCGCACTGTTTTGTGCAGTTCACGCTCAGGCTATTTTGCGCGTCCCACTGTTTTGTGCAGTTTATCACGCGCGCTATTTTGCGTGTCGCACTGTTTTGTGTAGTTTCTCCCTCGCGCTATTTTGCGCGTCGCACTGTTTTCTGCAGTTTATCACTCGCGCTATTTTGCGCGTCGCACTGTTTTGTGCAGTTGACACTCGCGCTATTTTGGGCGTCGCACTGTTTTGTGCGGTTCACACTCGCGCTATTTTGCGCGTCGCACTGTTTTGTACAGTTGATCAGTCGCGCTATTTTGCGCCTCGCACTGTTTTGCGCTGTTGACACTCGCGCTATTTTGCGCGTCGCACTGTTTTGTGCAGTTCACACTCGCGCTATTTTGCGCGTCGCATTGTTTTGTGCAGTTTATCACTCGCGCTATTTTGTGCCTCGCACTGTTTTGTGCAGTTGACACTCGTGCTATTTTGCGCGTCGCACTGTTTTGTGCAGTTCACACTCACGCTATTTTGCGCGTCGCATTGTTTTGTGCAGTTTATCACTCGCGCTATTTTGTGCCTCGCACTGTTTTGTGCAGTTGACACTCGTGCTATTTTGCGCGTCGCACTGTTTTGTGCAGTTCACACTCACGCTATTTTGCGCGTCGCATTGTTTTGTGCAGTTTATCACTCGCGCTATTTTGTGCCTCGCACTGTGTTGTGCAGTTGACACTCGTGCTATTTTGCGCGTCGCACTGTTTTGTGCAGTTCACACTCGCGCTATTTTGCGCGTCGCATTGTTTTGTGCAGTTTATCACTCGCGCTATTTTGCGCCTCGCACTGTTTTGTGCAGTTGACACTCGTGCTATTTTGCGCGTCGCATTGTTTTGTGCAGTTCACACTCGCGCTATTTTGCGCGTCGCACTGTTTTGTGCAATTTATCACTCGCGCTATTTTGCGCGTCGCACTCTTTTGTGCAGTTCACACTCGCGCTATTTTGCGCGTCGCACTGTTTTGTGCAGTTTATCACTCGCGCTATTTTGCGCTTCGCACTGTTTTGTGCAGTTTATCCCTCGCGCTATTTTGCGCGTCGCACTGTTTTGTGCAGTTTATCACTCGAGCTATTTTACGCGTCGCACTGTTTTGTGCAGTTTATCCCTCGCGCTATTTTGCGCCTCGCACTGTTTTGTGCAGTTTATCACTCGCGCTATTTTGTGCCGCACACTGTTTTATGCAGTTGACACTAGCGCTATTTTGCGCGTCGCACTATTTTGTGCAGTTTATCACTCGCGCTATTTTGCGCGTCGCACTGTTTTGTACAGTTGATCACTCGCGCTATTTTGCGCCTCGCACTGTTTTGTGCAGTTGACACTCGCGCTATTTTGCCCGTCGCGCTGTTTTCTAGAGTTTATCACTCGCGCTATTTTGTGCCTCGCACTGTTTTGTGCAATTGACACTCGCGCTATTTTGCGCGTCGCACTGTTTTGTGCAGTTCACACTCGCGCTATTTTGCGCGTCGCATTGTTTTGTGCAGTTTATCACTCGCGCTATTTTGCGCCTCGCACAGTTTTGTGCAGTTGACACTCGTGCTATTTTGCGCGTCGCACTATTTTGTGCAGTTCACACTCGCGCTATTTTGCGCGTCGCATTGTTTTGTGCAGTTTATCACTCGCGCTATTTTGCGCCTCGCACTGTTTTGTGCAGTTGACACTCGCGCTATTTTACGCGTCGCACTGTTTTGTGCAGTTCACAGTCGCGCTATTTTGCGCGTCGCACTGTTTTGTGCAGTTTACCACTTGCGCTATTTTGCGCGTCGCACTGTTTTGTGCAGTTTACCACTGGCGCTATTTTGCGCGTCGCACTGTTTTGTGCAGTTTATCACTCGCGCTATTTTGCGCATCGTACTGTTTTGTGCAGTTCACGCTCGCACTATTTTACGCGTCGCACTGTTTTGTGCAGTTTATCACGCGCGCTATTTGGCGCGTCGCACTATTTTGTGCAGTTTCTCCCTCGCGCTATTTTGCGCGTCGCAATGTTTTCTGCAGCTTATCACTCGCGCTATTTTGCGCCTCGCACTGTTTTGTGCAGTTGACACTCGCACTATTTTGCGCGTCGCACTGTTTTGTGCAGTTCACAGTTGCGCTATTTTGCGCGTCGCACTGTTTTGTGCAGTTTATCACTCGCGCAATTTTGTGCGTCGCACTGTTTTGTGCAGTTTATCACTCACGCTATTTTGCGCGTCGCACTGTTTTGTGCAGTTCACGCTCGCGCTATTTTACGCGTCGCACTGTTTTGTGCAGTTTATCACGCGCGCTATTTTGCGCGTCGCACTGTTTTGTGCAGTTTCTCCCTCGCGCTATTTTGCGCGTCGCACTGTTTTCTGCAGTTTATCACTCGCGCTATTTTGCGCGTCGCACTGTTTTGTGCAGTTGACACTTGCGCTATTTTGGGCGTCGCACTGTTTTGTGCGGTTCACACTCGCGCTATTTTGCGCGTCGTACTATTTTGTACAGTTGATCAGTCGCGCTATTTTGCCCCTCGCACTGTTTTGCGCTATTGACACTCGCGCTATTTTGCACGTCGCACTGTTTTGTGTAGTTCACACTCGCGCTATTTTGCGCGTCGCATTATTTTGTGCAGTTTATCACTCGTGCTATTTTGCGCGTCGCACTGTTTTGTGCAGTTCACACTCACGCTGTTTTGCGTGTCGCATTGTTTTGTGCAGTTTATGACTCGCGCTATTTTGCGCCTCGCACTGTTTTGTGTAGTTGACACTCGTGCTATTTTGCGCGTCTGTAGACGTCCCCGAACGCCCCGGGAGGGTTAAGTCCCGTTCTGTGCATATTGGGTTCACTACAGTTCGGACTCAAATTGTCACGGTTCTTAATCTGAACCAAAGAGTCCACCTCTGGCAAATCGTGTTGAAGAAAAACAGATTTTTTGAAAAGTAGTGCCAAACATGGACTGCTTTGCCAGATTACAGAGTCGCCACCTAAATATTTTTAAAATGGGGAATTTAGGAAACCCTGACTCGGTGCCGAAGGCCACGTGTCCGTCATCACCAAATGTCTTGGCTCGGGAGCTTGGGTACGATCGGGGAAGGTCAGCTATGAGCACCCTCTTTCGCCCGGTCCGAAGACCGGCCTCTACTAACCGTGATATCCGATTTTGAAGACATTACATGCTCTTATTCCGGTTATTAGCCTAGAATTACTATGTTATGCGCACAGCAAGACAAGTATAGACTAGATTGCCTAATTTGGAAATAAACATTGCATATCCGTTTTGTCTCGAAAAACGTGTTGGTTTTTGCTACTCGCAAGTAGGCTAAAATACGGATTTCAATGAGTTGTTCCAACTCACGCAATCCAACCTCCACCCACAGGCATTCAAACAGTTTATCTCATATAAGCACTTAGCCACATGGTAAGCATACTGTCATGTTAGCATTCACACGCATGCGCTATGCTAAAGCATAAAAACTTACATCGTACTCCGCGCCAAAACAATAACCCGGTTAGCAAACATGCATGACCTAGTTCATGTTAGGATGACTAATGCGACGCATACATAGTACAATTAGACAGGCTCGGCTATCCTAAACATGGCATGTGAAATGCTACAACTATCACGTATTCAATTTGGAATTGAAAATACGATGCAGTTTGTATGATGTACCGAGCCCGATGCATGTCAACAAATGCATGGATGCACGCATGCATTGCATAAGGTATGCTAATTTAAATATGCCCTAATCTACCATCATAAGCAGGTAAATAAAAGGGAGAAAGAAATGGGGGTTGGAAGACATACACACACTCACACACCTTTATTACAAATTCGCCCTCACTCGGAGGGACCAAAAGAATAATACAAATTAATTAACTACGCAAGCTAATTAAAATATTACAAATCAACTAAATTAATTAAATAAAAATTAATCTAATTAAACAGTAAATCGCCTCGGGATGAGGGCCGGATGCAACACGCGCTCGGGATTGGCTCGGAACCACACTGCCATGCACGGATTGCCTCTGTTTCCTCTGCTCTCCTCCTCAGAAAATTACCAAAATCCCAGGAGTGCCTCTCAGGGCACTGGGGAGTACCGCCGGCTGGGGCAGAGCACCACCGGCTGAAGGGGGAGGCCACCGGCACTGAATTGTTCCATCGGCTGGGAAAACACTGCCGGTCGGCACTAAAAAAGTGCCGGTCGGCACAAAATGTTCTGCAGATCCTGCAACTCACAGCAGCAGAGGACAAACTATGCATGGCAAGGTAATTCAAAGCATGTATGCACCAAACACATTCCCTATCATGTTAATGACTCAATGGGGTATGTGCCTCGATCCTCGGACCACCAATCGCGCATTTTCATGCATGATGGCCCTAAGAATCAAGAATGCAACTTCACTTTCAAATGCATGCAAATCACATGGACATAAAAGGGGTGCCAAACCTCTATCAAACTCACTTCAAGAGGCTTGGCATGCATGTCAATGTGATGAAGCCCTAAGCATGTCAACTAGGCATGCAACATGGACAATGTGATGCACTTATGCAAGCATACAAACAAGCATACAAGGCAAGCATGCAAACCACATGGGGGACGGACTTATACATGATCTAGGCAACTCCGAAGGCCCCAAAATCAGTGGCCAAAATGCCTACAATTGAAGGCTAGAATGCACACACACATGCATGCAATCATGGTTCAACGTTTAGGCACAACCAAGGCAACTCTCAAGCACACTTAAAGAGGCCAAAAATGGACAACTAGCATGCACTTAAAGCTCTGAAATTCATGTTAAACATGATGCCAAATCATGCGATAAAGTACGCCAAGCAAAGCATGCAAATGGTCCTAGACTTTAAGGCAAGTCAAGGGGGGCATTAAACCACACCTATGCAAGACAATTATGGCATGCACTTAACAACTCAAAACAGATTTTTAGCATGTCAAATTGGGCCCAAATGACCACTTAGATGGCATCTAAGAAGCATGAATCCAAAGGCATGCGGCAAGGCCTAAACATGGAGCATGCAACACAAGCTTAAGAAGCAACAAAGAGGCATGCAATGTAAACATACAAGCACCTCTAGGGGACTGAAATAGCATAAGAAATGGTTCCAAACCAACAAAAATAATGCAAGCAAGGCATGCTACACACTCATGCTCTTAAGGCCAACAAGCCAAATGTAAAGGGGCTATATTAAACATGCTAAGATTGACCAAAATACTTATGGACAGACCTAAAACATGGTAATATGAGCACAAAAGCTTCATGAACACAAGTCTAAAACATGCTAGAAATGGAGGCATACAACCTAAGCATGTTAAGGCATAAAGAGGCATTACAAGGCAACTATACTAAGCATGCATAGGGGACCAAAACCAACTTGGAGGCATGTTATATCATGGCAATATAAGCATGGAAAACAACCAAGGCATGCTCAACACACACTCAAACATGGTGCTCCTTTGGAAGCCAAAACTTGCCCTTTTCAAGGACATCAAGGAGAGGGGGTGGCCCTCCCCTTTCTAGGACTTTAAGGCACCATCTCCACCACTAAAATCCCTCAAGATTTCAGTGGTGGAAAGGTCCAAGCACACAAGTCCCGGATCTCTCCAAAATAGCACAAAAATGAGCCCTTTTCAAGGCCTAAAGGGGGTCAAACTCCCCCAAACCACAAAACACTCTTAATATACAACAGAGAGGGTTAAAAATCAGAACTTTTTTGTGTTATAGACCAAGCACAAAAACTGTTTTAAACTAGGCAAAAATGGAGTGCAAAAATGGGGTAAATAAAGTAAGTTTCTTACCCTTGATGATCAACTTCACAAAGGTTGGAGTTGTTAGTTCCTTGAGCTCCAAACCAGCCAAGAACACCAAGAACAAGCCCTTAGCACTTCAATTCCAAGAGGAAGGTGAAACACTAGGTGTTGGTGAGCAATAGTAAGTCACAAACACCTAGTGTACAAAACAAGAGAGAAAGAGAGAGATAGGATAGATACACAAAATCTAACCTAAAACCAGAGCTTCTCCCTCTCCTAAAATGTCTAACTCTCCAAATCTTCTAACCCTTGAGCCAAGAGAAGAGCCTTCTCTTGTATAGGCATGAAAACTTACAAGTTAAGCAAGCCTAAAGGCTCATCCCTCCATACACGTGTATGGAGGGGAAACAAAAGGCATACAGCTGTCTGAAAATATCTCAGAAAACAACTGTATAAGAGTCGGCAGGGCAAAATGGTCATTTTGCCAAAAAACAGTGCCGACCGGCACAAAATAGTGCCGACCGGCACAATATAGTGCCGATGGCAACTCTAGCCAGCCGGTGGCCTCTAGCCCCAGCCGGTGGTGTGTAGGGATGCCTCACAAAGCATTCCCTGCCCTTCCACGGCAAAACACGAGTGTTTGGTGCAAAACCAAACACAAACGGTCGAGTCCGGAGGTCCTGAGGCACGGCGCGCGAGCCGAGAACTCCGGGAACTCCAAACGAACACAAACATGGATAATCACCGAGTGTTCTAACGGTGACGTCCAAGTCTTGAGGACGGTCAAAAATGGGGTGTCTACAGCGTCGCATTGTTTTGTGGAGTTCAGGCAGGAGGCACACATGCCAAGGATAAGATATGCGCCCGTAGGCGGGGGCAAAATGCAACTGAAAATGCAAGAAGCCGGGCATAACTTATGATCATGCAAAGAAAGCTGTAACGAAGCACACATGCGACGGTTCTAAGCTACAAACGCCAAACTACACTACAATGCAGAAAGGATGTAAGAGAATTATGCAATTCTCAATACGTCTCACTCGGAGGATAGAATACCTGTGCGGCTCGTCCGGTTGCACCGGCCTCAAATGAGCCGTACATACAATATCGTGCCTGCAAAGAAAGCAAACTTAACAAGTACAATATGGTTAGCAACATGCATGACATATGCAATGCGAATGCTAAATAATATGCAATATATACAAAACTATGTATGAATAATGCAAATGATAATGCAATGCGATTGAAACTAATGCGATGCAAACTACATGCGGGGCAATTGAATCATGATTCAATCATGAGCGGTTCGAAACCACACGAATGTCAAATAGATTGATGGAAGTAACAAGTCCGTCTACCATAGAAAAGGGTGCCGCAACCTCAAACCAACATACCAACGTGGAATAGGCGCGATACACATGCAGAACTATGAGTGATGTAGACGGACACAAGGGCAAGTATTGAGTGGATTGACATAAGTGGGGAAACGACCCGCTGAGGAGGGAATAATGATCCTAATGCCGGACGCAACAATTACACTACAATGTAATGGAAATGGATACAATGGATATGGCACGCGGGCCAAACCAAATCTCGCCTAGGAAGGGCATGTACACGTACAAGCCATGTCTAACATAGAAAAGGTGTCGAAGCCCTCAAGGCGCGAGCGCACACAGAACTATGAGTGTATAGACGTGAAAAGTATGAGCACATACCAGACCAAGCTCAACCTGGAAAGGCGCAAGCCATGGATGGAAGATGATGCAGTGGATGCATGCAACTAAAATGCAATATGCAATAGAATGGATATTTATAGAAAATGCATGACATATGCACTATACTACATTGATGCATGACAAATGCATGTTCTTTTTTTGTTTTTTTGGTTTTGAAAATGCATGACATATGCAGTAATTACAAATGATGCATGATAATGCATGTGTTTTGTTTTTTTTTTTGATTTTTTGAAATGCATGACATATGCAATATCTACAAATGATGCATGACATATGCACTACGATGCATGACTATGATTGCAGCTTTCCCTATCTTACCAACAGGGCGATATACTAGGTTGGTTCAGTATCCAGAATCGAGGCGTAAAACACGCCGCCTCAACCTATGGGGTTTCCATACAGATTTCAAGCCGGGGGTACACCCCCTGGGTATTTAAACCAGACTTTAGTCTCGGAAATTCCGAACCTTTGCGTTCTAGGCATAAGCCATTCAAACTCTAGTTTTCACCGTCCCAGTTGGTCTTCTAGGAACTCACCGCAAGCACGGAAGTCGTTCGGGCACGACAAACACCAAAGGAATTGCACCTTCAGAGGATTTAAGGTCTCCTAGACCGGGATGCACAGTGTATGCATTTGAAATGCACATGATGCATGATGTTTGAAATGCGCGCCAACGCACGGCTTTTGAGATGCATAACAATGCAAATGAGCGGGTTTAAGGTCTCGCCAGACCGTGCGTGTTTTCGGTCCCGCCGGACCCTCGTTGGGGCAATTTGCATAATGTGACACACGTGCCACACGGGATGCAAAACAATGCAAGTGAGGATGAAATGAAACATGAGGCACGCATACCTCATTGGATGGAAAATGAAGTGCAAAACGAGGCCTACATGCCTCGAGATGTAATGAAATGCAAGATGGGGCACGCGTACCTCATCAGACGAGGGTTTCGCCTTCCAAGGATTTAAGGTCTCCTAGACCGGGCGTGTTTAGGGTCCCGCCGGACCGTGCGTGTTTTCGGTCCCGCCGGACCCTGCTCAAAAGATGAAATGCTCATGAGGCACGCATACCTCATTTGATGGAAAAAGGAAGTGCAAAACGAGGCATACGTGCCTCGAGATGCAATGAAATGTGAAATGAGGCACGCGTACCTCATCAGACGGGGGTTTCGCACCTTCCAAGGATTTAAGGTCTCCTAGACCGGGCGTGTTTAGGGTCCCGCCGGACCGTAAAGAGGCAATGCACGTATAGTGCAAACAGGCGGGGTGCGCAAAATAGCGCGAACAATGTAAATGGTACAAATGAGGTGGCACACCTCATAGGATTTGAAATACAATGCAAATGACATGAAACACGCGAGGTGGCACACCTCGTGCGAATGAAAATGCAAAGGAAACACGGGAGGTGGCACACCTCGCGTGAATTGAAATGCAAATGAAATGAAACGCGTGAGGTGGCACACCTCGCGTGAATCGAAATGAAGAGGAAACACGGGAGGTGGCACACCTCGCGCGAATTGAAAATGAAATGAATGCTAAGTGCGACATGGATGCAACACGAAGTACAAAATGATGCGGGTGTGACACGCATGTCGCACAAAATACAAAAACAGTACAAGTCGCAGAGGACGTTTAAAACGGCGCGACGTGCCGCACTAGACAAAGTGATGGATGCACGCAGCGCACATAGGGCAATTTTGAATCTTATGAAAGACAAAAAGGATACGAAAGGTACAATCTTGCTTGAATTTGAGCGCCATGCACAGAAGACACGGTCCGAGGTCGAAACGGAGGCCGGTTGAGCATCGGGGATGCACTTTCTTGCACTTTCTTGAGCTATGAAGACCCAAAAACCCCTCATCTTGCCTAAAAACATCCTTGGGAACACCACCGGCTGGGTGGGGTGGTCACCGGCTGCCACCGGCTGCCTGAACTCATCCATCGGCACAAAAAAGTGCCGACCGGCACAAAATAGTGCCGATCGGCAGAAAATGCCTGATCGGGGGCAGAACTGCCATTTCACTCCGGGCTTTATAAAATAGGGTTTTAAACCCTATTTTCCACACTTCTAAACCGCCGAAAATCCCTACTCTCTCTCTCTAGAGTTTGTTTTCTTGATTTCTCATCGATTTCTTCGCGTTTTACACCCGTTTTTTCGTCGGATTCGCGATATTCTTCGCGTTTCGGACATTTTCAACTGAACAAATCTTCGTTTCGGTGCACTTTTTGCTAGTTCCGCTTTTTCGGGACTTGTTCCCCTTGATTTTGTCTTCGTTTCCGTGTATTTTCACATTTCGACCCTTCCGGCCATTTCCGACCCTCTCGGGGTTGACTTTGCCGGTTGACTTTTCGCATTCCGGCCCGTTTTTCCTTTTTCGGCTATTTTCTCATCTCCATCGCTATGGCCGATGATGTTCCACATGTCGGGACTCCCCCGGACCACGAGATGGATCCCGGGGTCGAGCTCCTGCCACTGAGCGAGCGCCCATTCGACCCGGCGACTTACCAGCCGGCCATCCATGTGCTACCGCCCGACGGACTCCGCCACTTCCGTGGCTTTGACAGGGCTCTGGACTCGGAGCTTCTGCTGCGCGAGCCGGCCTCTCACTTGTCTTTTGGCGCCGCCGAGGTAACACTCTTGTCTTTTATTTATTTTCTGCAATGTAGGATTTCCTATCAACTGTCGTGGCTAACTGAACCCATTAACTGCTTAGTTCTGACGTACTGTACTGTAGTTGATTGTAGACAAACTCATAACTGACATCTGTTTAGGACCGACGCACATGTACACACACTGCACTAGTCTGAATCACCCAAACACACGGCACACATTGCACTGCCAATTCACCGACACCCGGTGCTTATTTGAATCTGAAAACTCGCACGCATGCTAGATTTGCACAAAACTACACCAACACGCGGACACATCACACGTTGTAGCTCACCTATTGGCACACTATAACCCGATATCTGCTTGAATCTGAAAAATGTGCACACATGCACCAAGTTTACACTGGAGCATCCAAAACACACTGACGCATCACGCGCTTGTAGTTTACTGTAAGCACACCGGTACCCGGTTTCTGTTTGAATTTTAAAAATCTGCACGCATACCAGATTTGTATCGACTTTAACATATACATCTCATATTGCTTTGCAACTATTTGCTTGAAACAGGGAGATTCCCATGCCATCCGCGGGTATGGGAACGTCGCCGCTCGCGATTGGTACTTGGATCTTCCCGAGGCGGTTCGACGCATTGTGGAGATGGGGCTTTGGTACCTTTGCAGGGGACTCTCCAGGCTCTCGCTGCAGACCTCTTCTTGCCGCTGGCGGAGAGGTGGTGGGACACCACCGATTCATTTCACTTATCAGCGACTGGGGACATGACGATGACCCCTTACGACTTCTCGTGCTCACGGCATCGGGGTGGGGGTGATCCGATCCCCTTCGATACAGACATGGATGAGTGGATTGCCGCTCAGATTCACTTGCTCGGCGAGGCGCCGCCACTTGCTCGTCCAGGGTTCGTCCGCTACTCTGGTTCGAGGTGCAGTTCCGAGTGCAGCCCGCTGGTGGAC
>JAPPVO010005043.1:0-14742 GCA_030407325.1 Camellia japonica | reverse complement strand
AATCGTGATATCCACGAAGGGCACTCCGAATCCGGAGACTTAATCGGCCCTATGGTGACATGCACCAAAGGGGGCTCCGAATCCGGAGACTTAATGTGGCCAATCGTGATATCCACGAAGGGCGCTCCGAATCCGGAGACTTAATCGGCCCTAAGGTGTCATGCACCAAAGGGGGCTCCAAATCCGGAGACTTAATGTGGCCAATCGTGTATCCACGAAGGGCGCTCCGAATCTGGAGACTTAATCGGCCCTAAGGTGACATGCACCAAAAGGGGCTCTGAATCCGGAGACTTAATGTGGCCAATGGTGATATCCACGAAGGGCGCTCCAAATCCGGAGACTTAATCGGCCCTAAGGTGACATGCACCAAGGGGGGCTCCGAACCGTCATCATAACGAGCGTCACAATGGGGTTTGTGAAATAAATTGAACGACAAAGACAGATGGTTTGCATTGCAGAAGTGAAATATACACAAGTATCAAAGCCCACAGATTGGGTCAGTGATAGGGTTTTCATAAAATCGCTGCTTGTGCTGATTGGGGGGAGCCACGAATCTCTTCAATGCCATGGGTTGTCGGGAAGCCTAGGAGCTGATGATAAGTGCTTGGAACGGCCTTCATAATATGTATCCAGGTTCGCCCCATGATGACATTTTACGGCGAAGGGAGCTTTACGACCAGGAATTCTATTTCAACCGTTCTGGAGCCCGCTCGGACTGGTAGTATGATCTTTTCTAACAGGTATTCGGGATTCATATTAAAGCCGAACAATGGATGAGGCGCCGGAGACAGATCTGACTCGTTGAGGCCGAGTTTGACGAAAGTTTGGTAATACATGACCTCTGAAGTACTCCCTGGGTCTATGAGAATTCGTTCAATGGTGAACCGGTTTATGCATAAACTAATGACCAACGGATCAGTGTGGGAAGCTGTTGTGCCACTAAGGTCGGAGTCATTGAAAGTAATCGTCGGATCTTCTTTAGGCCATTCAGTCGGAATACGTTGCTCTTGGGGGATTGGATGCGATTCAATTGTGTGCACGGTTGGGGGTGCAGGCAGGCTGTAGATCACATGGATCACGCCAAGTGGAGGAGAGTCCTGCCTCAAGGCTAGTGCCTTGGTTGGCTTTCCCTTTCTCACATACTGTTGCAGTCGGCCGTCTTGCACCAGTTCTTCCAGGTGGTCTTTTAATGCGTAGCAGCTTTCTGTTTCGTGGCAGTGATCTTTGTGATATTCGCACCGCCTATCCCTTCTTCGCGTGTCGGGCGGCCCCACCATCTTTGACGGCCATTTGAAGAATGGAAGGTGTTGGACTTTGGTCATTATTGCAGCGATTGATTCTGACAACTCGGTGTACTTTTTGTCGGCACGCCTCGAGCGTCTGCTGTCGACTTGCAGTTGCTCATTCGTCCGGTGGGGACACTGATCGCTTGTTCGGCGAGCATCCCGCCTTTTGTCTCGTCTAGCGCGTTGCCGAGGCTCTGGGCTAGGAGGTGGCACGGAGCTTATTGGTTGAGCAATTTCAGGGAGGGCCGTTTTATTGGACATTTGGCTGGCTTTTATTCTCAAGGCATCATCTTCCACTTTGCAATACTCCTCAACTTTTTTCATCAATGCCCAGACTGTTTTGGGGGGTCTTCTGGTCAGGGAACTGTGAAGAGGACTATCCGGATGTAGTCCCATTTTGAAGGCGGTGATGGCCATGGAGTCATTGCAAGCGTCGTCAACGAGGTTGAAGCACTCCCAATAGCGCGCCGAATATGCTCTGAGCGTTTCTCCTGACTGAATCTGCATGGCCCAGAGGGAGTCGGCTTGCTTCGGCTATACCTCATTGGTGATGAACCTGGCCCTGAAGAACTTCTGTAATTGATGGAAGCTTTTGATGGAGGCCGGCTCCAGCTTGTAATACCACCTGACAGCTAATGGCCCAAGGCTGTTGGGGAATATTCGGCACATGAGGGCTTCGTTGTCTGTATGCAATGTCATGGCCTGCTTGTAATGACGGATATGATCAGTGGGGTCTGATTTGCCATCGTAAAGAGTGAATGATGGAGCTTTGAACTTCTTGGGCAGGGCCGCCCTTGCAATCCGTCGGACAAAAGGATCGTGCTGGTCTTCTTCGTTTGAACTGCTCTGCCTGCGCTTGTTCCTCGTATGTAGACTCTTTTCGGAGGAGCTGGAAGTTTCGGATCGTCCCTTCTTGGTGAGCTCTGTGGATAATGAGTTGGAGTCGCTATTGGTATCCTTTGGTCGGGCTCGATGTCGTTGTCCACCGGCCCTCGGAGGTCGTTCGGGATCTTGATGCATGGCTTCTTTCGATTTTGCGACTTCGAGGGCCAAATCTTGACGGAGACGCTCGTTTTCAGCGATCATGTTCTCCAGCCTTTGTTCGTTCTGCTTCGCTTGTTCCATGATCGCCTGCATTGTCTCTTGCGCTGAAGTCGTTGGTGAATCGAAGTTCAAGGCGCATCTTGCAGCGATGGTTTCTTTTCCGAGCATATTTGCTGGAGTAAGGTCATCTCCCTGTGCGGTCTCGTCAATGGCTACCGGAGGATCTTCAGTCACGCCTGCCATGGATGTATTTGAGTATTCCCACAGACGGCGCCAGTTGTGGAGAAGTGGTTTGGAAATACTCTTCAGATCCTGGGAGACGCTGGTGATCCTCAGCTAGTCACCTGAAAAGATGGAAACACTCCGGTCGGGGGTGCCGGAATTAGCACTCCGACGGACAAGTTAGTTCAGACACTCAAGATAGCTTCTTGTCTAAGTAAAGTGGAGTGATTCTTACATACCTACTAAATATGTTTTCCTGTATTTATACCTGTTTCTCTCTCGATCCTCGGGGCCAGGGCCTACTTTTTGATCATTGTCCTTTACATTATCCGGCTCCAATACTACACACTTATTCAGCCCAAATAATATATTTGGCACCCCTATTCTCGCCGGATACAGCTGATTATTATCAGTCTTGTATTGCGCGTGCCTTTTGCCTTTGTCTATAAATTCGGCTCCCATACATAGCATTCTCACCTTTTGTCACTCTCATGCATGTGGCGGCCATTTCAGTGGGCAGAAAATGGCCGCCAAGGTTTTACAATGTGGGTTTTACTGGCCCTCTATCTTCAAAGATGCCCATAACTTCTGTAGAGCTTGTGTGCGTTTGTCAACGAATGGGCTCTATATCACGATGAGATATGATACTGATGACCCCTATTTTGATTGTTGACGTTTTTGATGTTTGGGGCATCGACTTGATGGGTCCCTTTGCACCACCTTTTGGATTTGAATACATTTTGGTTGCCGTGGACTATGTCTCCAAGTGGGTTGAGGTAGTGGCCACCAGAATGAATGACCACAGAGTTGTGGTTAAATTCCTCCATGAAACCATTTTCTATTGTTTTGGGTTCCCACATGTCATAATTAGTGATGGTGGTAGACATTTTTGCAATCGATTTTTTGAGGCATTAGTGCACAAATACATGATCACTCACAAAGTTGCCACTCTTTATCATCTCTAGACTAGTGGTCAAGTAGAGGTTCTAATAGGGAAGTCAAACACATCCTCGAGGTTCTAATAGAAAAGATTGGTCCACTAGGTTAGTTGATGCACTTTGGGCCTATCGCACTGCATATAAGACACCCATCGAGAAGTCTCCATATAGGATTGTGTTTGGGAAGGCGTGCTATCTCCCTAGTGAGTTAGAACACCAGGCTTTGTGGGCCATTAAGAAGTTCAATTTTGATATGGCCAAAGCTAGTGTCCATCAAAAACTCTAACTCAATGAGTTAGAGGAGCTCCGCAATGATGCATATGAGAGCTCCAAAATTTACAAGGCTATGACTAACGCATTTCATGATAAACACATTTCTCGTAAGTCCTTCGAGCCTCACCAAAAAGTGTGGCTATTCAATGCCAAATTGTGGTTGTTCCCGGGTAAACTCCGGTCTCGGTGGGATGGCCCATATAAGGTTATTGAAGTATTTTCGCACGGGGCGGTTGAGATTAAAAATCCACAGGATGTTACGACCTTCAAGGTAAATGGCCAAAGATTGAAACATTATGTGGATGGTATTGAGAGGGGAGATGATTGAGGTTGTGCACATGACGAACCAAATATATCTTCCATCATAATTGTTTTGAGTCTAGGAGACTTTAAATCTTCTAAAGGTGTAATTCCTTTAGTGTTAGCCGTGCCCGAACAGCATCTGACAGTCTGGTATAGCTACCTAATTGTGTTTGTAGTGAGTTCCTAGGAGATCAACTGAGATGGTGAAAACTAGAGTTCGACTGGTAAAGCCTAAAACACAAAGGTTTGAAATTTCTAAGACTAAAGTTTGGTTTAAATACCTAGGGGTGTGGAGATTTCTTCAAAACCACCCTGGCTTGAACTCTATATAGCAGCCCCATAGGTTGAGTTAGCTTTATGCACCTCGATTCTTGATACCGAATCAACCTAGTCTATCGCCTTGTTGGAGAATAGGGAAAGTTACAAACACTGTTAGAGAGAAAAGTAGTACCCATGGTTTTTGAGTGAAGATTATACTTTTATTAAGCATTTAGATGTTTTCGAAGTGGTATATTTATTTGAGATGTGCAATGAAGGTATAAATGGTTTGAAATTTTTTGGGTTGTATTTGGGTTAAAAAAAAAAAAAACTTCCCGCACATGCGGAACAAACCACCGCACGTGCGGAAACATTTCAATCCACAATTTCGCTACTATTTTAAATACAGGTGCATGATGTGGTGCAACATAGCCACCACACATGCGGCCTGGGTCCCCCGCACGTGCAGGATAATTCCTGAAACACAAATTTGCTACTGCTTTGCATCTTGCCCTTGCGTGCTTATGTTACCTCGCATTGTGTATGCCATGTTACATCGCATCGAGCATGTTTATTTACATGTTCTTAGCATTGAGAATGCCATCTGCTTCATAGCATTGTGCATGCCATATTGTTTGCATTGTGTATGCCATGTTGTTCTTAGCATTGTGCGTTGTGCATGCCATTAGCCTTGTTAGGTTGTTCATGATGCATTGCATTGTGTTTGCATGCTTGAGTTGCATTGCATTTGTTTGGAATAGGTGTCAGTCCAAACACGAGAAACGAGGGACGTTTCATACTTGAAGTGATGAAACGTGCCTCAATTCTCGGTCGCCGACGCTCTTGATCATACATGATAGAGTTCAAGGCCTTTATGTGTTTATTTGTGCATTCATTTTACATTGAATTGTGCAATTTGGTTTCTCGGCCATCATGCATCGAGATGCGTGATTGGTGGCCCGAGGGTCCAGAACCACACTCCCTTGAGCTTATGAAATGATAGGGAGGGTGGTCGTGCACACATATCTTGCAAATACATTGCCATGCCCTTTCTTGCTTTCTGTTGCAGTAAACTAGAGTCTGGCAGCAACAACTGGTCGGCCAGCCAGAAAAACTAGCTGGCCGACCACTTTTTTTGGTTTTCGACAAAGAAAAGTGGTCGACAGGTGGCCTCCCACAGCAACAACTGGTCGGCCACCCTCCCACAGGTTCCCATGGTGGAGTTGAAGCTTTCTGGAGCTTGGTGCAAGGTTCTGAGGACAATTGCAAACAGAGGCAAGTTGGGGCATCGCGACAGATTTTCGAACGAGGCGACCGGGCATGCATACTCTTCTCCCTCTGAGGACCTTGTTTTGCTATTTTACTTAGCTAATTTGCTTAGCTAGTTTATGCTTTGGTTCTATATTTAAGTAGTTAATGCGTTTAGCTACTTAATTATTTTGTAATAGTTAGTTAACTAGGATTAGTTAATTAGCTTGATCTGTAATAATTAGTTTAATTAGCTTAGATTAGCTAGTTAGCTTCTTATTCAGACCCTCCGTCGAGAGGGCCAATTGTTGTAATAAGCGTGCGTGTGTGTGATGCATGTCTTCCAACCCCCATTTTTTCTCCCTTTTACTTAACCGCTTACGATGGTTAGTTTTAGGGCATATTTCGATTAGCATACCTTATGCTTGCATGCGTGCATCATTCATCTGTCTTGCATGCACCGGGCTTGGCGCATCACACTAACTGCATTGTATTTCAATTCTAATTTGAATACATGTACCAAGTTGCATTTCACATGACATCTTAGAATAGCCGAGCCTATCTAAGTTGCATTTTGCATGTGTTGCATTAGCCATTTTAACATGACCTAGGATCACGCATGATTTCTAACTAGTTCTCTGTTTTGGCTCAAAGTACACTTTGAGTGTTTATGCTTTAGCATACTACATGTGTGTTAATGTTTCCATGAAAGCATGCTTGCCATGAGGCTAACTGCTTATTTGATATAACTGCCTGAATGCCTGTGGGTGAATGTTGGATTGCTTGAATTGGAACAATTCATTCAAATCCCCGATTTAGCCTACTTGCGAGTAGCAAACTTCAAACCGTTTTCAAACAAACGAACATGCAATGTTTTGTTCCAACTTAGACGATCTAGTCTATACTTGTATGCTGTGTGCATCACATAGTAATTTTAGGTGAATAACTGGAATAAGAACACATGTGTTTTTAAAAACAAAATATCATGCTTAGTACAGGCCGATCTTTGATTGGCGAGCGGGGTGCTCATTGCATGACCTTCCCCTCTCGTACCCAAGTTCCCGAGCCGAGGAACTTTGGTGATGACGGCACGTGGCCTTAGGCACGAGTCAAGGTTTCCTAAATTTCCCCAGAATAAAATATTAGGTGGCGACTCTGTATCTGACAAAGCAGTCCAGTTTGGCACTTCTTTATAAAAATTAGTTTTCCAAAATGATTTGCCGGATTTGGACTCTTTGGTGATTTATCGGTCTCGCATTGCACTTTGCGAGATTAGATTTAGAACCATGACATTGAGTCCGAACTGTAGTAGCTAAGAGAACAAACGAATTTCGCGCCCTCGCAGGCGCGGAGATCGGGAGTTCTCGGGGGCAGTCTACAATGACGGCCAACCATTCCCTGAAGTTGAGGATCAGCAACCCATACCTCACATCATCTAAGAATTCTTCCTGGGGGCCCATGGTGATCCTAACTTCACGTGCCTGTGCTGGAGCAAGCTGCTTGGCAACTTATTATTCTTTGACTCGGTGTTGTATAAGAATGCCCTTCCACTTGGGCACAAAGCTGAGTGCTGAAAGGAGTTTGTTCGGGTTTTACATTGTTACCAGCATGGTTATCGGGTACACCTTCAGCACGTGATTTGGGTGCACATGCGAAAATTTATATACGAGAGGCCGTTCAGCCTCAACCTATGTAGAACACGACTTAGCCTCTACCCTTTGCTAACCTACTCTTGCTAATCTTCTAGTTGAACGGCCTTTCGATTGATTCAGCTGAAGAGATCGACACTGCCTACCCTACTTTCGGCCAGCGAGAATGGCAACATAGCTTATCTTAGATACCACTATAGAGCCGTGTCCTAATTGCTGAGGCTGATGACCCCATGCACGATCCACTACCTCATTTTGCCTCTCCCGTGTCTCCCTAAAGGGAGCCGATGTACATGACTCGAAAGGAGTACTTGCAACTTCAGCACTCTGTGGATCAGGTTCACAGTACTGTTCGGGAGCACCACCAGCATCTCTGAGGCTGATGACCCCATGCACGATCCACTACCTCATTTTGCCTCTCCCGTGTCTCCCTAAAGGGAGCCGATGTACATGACCCGAAAGGAGTACTTGCAACTTCAGCACTCTGTGGATTAGGTTCATAGTACTGTTCGGGAGCACCACCAGCTTCTCATGGGGTTACGCACGGACTTTTAGGCGCATAGGGATTATTCACAGGTAGCATTTGACCACATCAACGACCACTAGCTCGACTATCAGCAGTCAATTGCATCCTTGTAAACTGACTTTTATACATATAGAGAGTCAAGCTAGCAGCATTTTGACCAACTCAGCACTCGGGTTCATGACGAAGCGTTCGACACATGGTCATTGATGCATGCCTTATTTGAACAGCATTTCCCACCATCGCCACCGCCGGGCCGGATTCTCAGTAGTCACCTACTATCTTTTGCTTTGTTTTCTTCATTTATTTATTTATTTTTATTTTTATTTCTTTCAAAAAAAAATGAAAAAAAAAAAAAAACAAACATACAAACAAACAAATTTTTTTTTTTTTTTAAATATTTGCCTAGCTGGAGGTGACCTATAATGTCTGGTAATATTCTTTCTCTTTCTAATTTGCTTTGCATTTGTTTCCTTTGCGGACAATGCCAAATTCAAGTTGGGGGATGAGGGTATTTTCTTTTGTGTACTTTTACTTGGCTCCTAATTCATAATTCATGTATATACCTTTTTCACTTGATTGCACTACTTCACTTGATGTTGACATGTTGCTAGTAAGGTGGTGATCTAAGCATATGTTAATTGTGGATCATAGTAGACTTGTACGGAAAAGGGTTTATTGGGTAAAGACTCGTATGTGATGTTGCACTAGGACAGTTGCTTGTGGTTGTGGTATTAGTGCACTTCATGAGTATGCCTTCATTCACATGAACACACTATCATAGCGGTAACCTCTCTATTATAATCTCTGGTGTACATCATTAATAATTGCTAGGTGTAGACGTCCCCGAACGTCCCGGGGGAAAGTCCCGTTTTGTTCATTGCGCTCACTACAGTTCAGGACTCAATGTCACGATCTTGTATCTAATCTCGCAGAGTGCAATGCAAGACCGATGAATTATCAAAGAGTCCAAATCCGGCAAATCATTTTTGAAAACAGATTTTTTTGAAAGAAGTGCCAAACATTGACTGCTTTGCCAGATACAGAGTCGCCACCTAAATATTTATTTTGGGGGAATTTAGGAAACCCTAACTCGTTGCCTAAGGCCACATGTCCGTCATCACCAAAGTTGCGGCTTGGGAACTTGGGTACGATTGGGAAGGTCACTTCGTGAGCACCCCCGCTCGCCCGATCAAGATCGGCCTCTACTAACCATGATATCGAGTTTTGAAAACATTATGTGTCTTATTTCGGTTATTAGCCTAGAATTACTATGTGATGCACACAGCATACAAGTATAGACTCGGTCACTTGAATTGGAACAAAACATCTTATGTTTGTTTTTGAAAGCGGTTTGCTACTCGCAAGTAGGCTAAAATGCAGATTTTGCCACCCTTAAGTGGGCTTAGAAAACATGGTGATTTGCCACTATCTAGTGGGCTTAAAACTTGCAATCAATGGATTGTTCCAATTCAGATAATCCAACCTTCACCCGCGGACATTCAGGCAGATATATCATATAAGCACATAGCCTCATGGTAAGCATGCTGTCATGGCAAACACTCACACACATGCGGTATGCTAAAGCATAAAAGCTTACCGAGTACTCCAAGCCAAAGAAAGAAACTAATTAGAAAACATGCATGAATCCTAACTATACAGATATGCCTAATGCAACACATGCAGGAATGCAACCATAATAGGCGGCTATTCTAAACATGGCATATGAAATGCAACAGATAACATGTATTCAACTTGGAATTGAAATACAATGCAGTTAGTATGATGCGCCGAGCCCGGTGCATGCAAAACAGATGAATGAATGCAAACATGCAAACATAAGTATGCTAATTGAAATATGACCTAATCTAACCATCATAAGCTAGTAAATAAAAGGGAGAAAGACGTGGGGTTGGAAGACATACACACACTCACGCACACTTATTACACAATTGCCCTCGCTCGGAGGGTCTGAATAAATAATACAAACCAACAAAATGATTAACTACTCTAGCTAATTAAATGTTACAAAACTCTAGTCAATTAATTAAATTAATTACAAAAGGAGGTGGCCGCAGCCAGCCGCCTCGGAATGCTTGAATAATGCATGCTCGATCGCCTTGCTCGGAAACCCGTTACCATGCCACTGTTGCCTCCATTTGCACTGTTCTGCACCTTTGAGAATTGTGAAAACATTCTTGATGCTTCTGAACCACTCCTTGATCATTTTGAGATGCCACCGGCCAGGGTAAAGATCCACCGACCATTGATAAATGGTCATCAACCAGTTGTGAAGCCATCGGCCAGATATTTTTGGTCGGTCGGCACTGTATGTGGTCGGCCGGCCAAATCTTCCTGCAGAGTCCTGTTTTGACAGCAGCAGAGGACAGACAGTGCATGGCAAGGAAATTTCAAAGCAATGTGTGCATGGCCACTTTCCCTATCATTCTATAGACTCAAGGGAGTGTGGCCCTCGGTCCTCGAGCCACCAATCACGCATTTCGATGCATGATGGCCAAAGGTACCAAGTTTGCAAATCAATGTAAATGAATGCAACAAAACAAATGAATGCTACATGCCCTATCATGTTGAGATCAAGAGCGTCGGCGACCGAGGATTGAGGCACGTTTCGTCACTTCAAGTACGAAACGTCCATCGATTCTTGTGTTTGGTTTGACACCCCAAACTAAACACAATGTAATGTATGCATGCAATATGGCTCAAGTATGTACATGAGGATAAGGTAACAAGCATGCCAAATGCAATGCAACCTATCATGCAAGCTAAACTAATGTCACATTAATATGCCAAGTATGCAACAAGGTTATGTAATGCAACTAGCTAAACAACATGCAAACATGCAAACATGATATAGTGCAGGCATGTAACTAATGTAATGCAACATGTCAAACATGCAATTATATACAAAGGTGGACTTAAACCGGAATGGGGGACCTCAGCCATGCCTCAAAACAGTGGCCAAAAGTGATGGAAATGATGGACAAATGCTCATGCAAACATGCACACCAATAGGCCCAAAACTAAGGCATAAAAGGAAGCATTCCACTACAACTATCATGACCACACATGGCATGGATTATGAAACCAAAAACAGAGTTTCAATGCGTCAAAATACACCCCAGAACCCACTGATATGGCAGCCCAAGGACTTAAACACAAAGGCATACACCAAGGACTCAAACATGGAGCATAGGACCACAACTCTTCAAGGCATTGAAAGGGTAACAAATGCAAGCATGTAAGCATAAAACATGGACTGAAATGGCATGATAAGTGATTTCAAATCACTGAAATGGCCTAAGTAATGCATGCTAAAGACTTACACACCCGAAGCCAACAAGCTAAAATGCAAAGAGGCTATACAAAGCATGGAAAGCATGACCATATCAACACCCAACAAAGCTTAAACATGATAAAACAAGACCAAAAACTTCACAAAGCTAAGCCAAAACATGTAAACATGGTGATCCAAATGCAAAATGCATTTCTAGGCAAAATAGAGGAATGCAAGGCAAGTGTATGGTGCATGCAAGGGGTCAACAAACCAACCTAAAATAGAGGTAAAGCATGACCAAATAACACCAAACACCCACTAAAATGGAGCCAAAATAGACTAAGCATGCATGCTACCCTTATGAGCCAAAAACACAAGCAAATGAGACATAAGGGGAGAGGGGTGTCCCTCCCCTATACAAGACCTCAAAACCACTTTACCACCACTAAAAATCCTCTGGATTTCAGTGGTGAGAAGGCCAATACACGAAAGTTCCCAAAGTTCAACAAAGAAGGCACAAAAGAGGACAAACAAGGCCTAAGAGGGGGAGGTCGGCCCCAAACACAAGAATGACCTTAATGAAACATCTTAAACATGAAAAATCAGAACTTTTATCAGTTATACACAAAGCTCAGAACAGCATGCAAAGTAGGTTAAAAGCTAGTGCAAGAATGAGAAATATAAAGCAATAGTACTCACCCTTGAAGAACATTTCAAGAACCAAAACTCCAGCCCCCTTTTCTGATCAAAACCAACTCAAAAGCTCCAATACCAACCTCTCAACACCTCAATGACCAAGGTATGGTGTAGCACTAGGTGTCTTAGTGCAAAACTAAGAAGAAAACTCACTTTTGGACACTCTAACACACACAAATGTAGAGAGAGAGGGAGATATATATATATATATACAGAGAGAAAGGTGTATATATCATATATATCTCTGATTTTCTCTGATTTGTTCAACATTTTGAAAGGAGAAGAGAGGCCTCTTTTTATAGAGCAAGACAAAGGCCTAATCTTCTTAGAGAAGCTAAACAAAAAGGGTCAAGGGGGTCAAGCTTCTTGAGGAAGCTAAGACTAAGGGTTCAAGCTTCTTGAGGAAGCTAAGACAAAGGTCCAAGCTTCCTCAAGAAGCTAGAGCAAAGGGTGCAAGCTTCTTGAGGAAGCTTAGAACAAAAGGGTGCAAAGGGTGCAAGTCCTCCATACACGTGTATGGAGGACAGATCTATGTGCTCCAGCTGGCACAGCTGGCATGCACAATGCCTAAAAAAGCAAAAAAAAGTCCCGGCCAGAAATTATGGTCGATTGACCAAATTAAGGGCCGGTCGACCACCAAAGGTGCCGACGCCATCACCAATGGCCGGTGGCAAGAGAACATGGCCGGTTACATCATGTCTTGGCCGGTGGGATCCGGGGTGGCTGACAAGCCATTCCCTACCGTCAGAAGCAAAAACTAACAAGTTCTTGGTCCAAAACCAAGCACAGAACAGTCCAGTTAAGAGATCCTGAGGCAAGGCGTGCGGCCGAGACCTCTGGGAACTCAAAACGAACACGAACATGGATGATCATCGGGTGTTCAAACGATGACGTCCAAGTCTTGAGGATGGTCAAAAATGGGGTGTCTACAGTTGCCCCTCTTTGACAGAACTCGAAAGTCATAACAATGACGGGAGTGAGTGTCAAAGCCCAGAGACGACCCATTTTTTACAAGGCCGAAGACTTAGACAAAGCATACAAGCTACAAATAAAGATATGCGCCCGAGGGCAGGGGCAAAATGCAAGACAATGCCCCAAGCCGAGCATAACTTATGATCATACAAAGAAAGCTGTAACGAAGAATAACATGCAACAGTTTTAAGCTAGCATAACACAAATCCAACTACATTACAATGCAGAAAGGATGTAAGAGAATTATGCAATTCTCGATACGTCTCACACGAAGTACAATACCTGTCCGGTTCGTCTGGTCGTGCCAGCTTCAAATGAACCGTACATACAATATCGTGCCTGAAAGAGAAAGAAACTTAACAGGTACAATATTGTTAGAAGACATGCATAGTAATGCAAGTAAGAAGCGCGTGACAACGCAGGTGAAGTGTGCATAACAATGCAAGTGACGTGCGAGACAATGCAAGTGAAGGGATGCAAGACAGTGCGACCCAAGGACGACGCATAACAACGCGGATGGACGCAAAACAATGTAAGGAGGGCATGTGCAACAATGCAAGCCAATTAGGACGCATAACAATGCGATTTGAAACATAAACACATATAAGTAAAGCACACGCGACAACGCATGCAATGTGTGAAAAAGGAACTTCAACACATATAAGTAAAGCATAACGCGACAACGCATGCAATGTGTATAGGAACTTGAACACATATAAGTAAAGCATAACGCGACAACGCATGCAATGTGTATAGGAACTTGAACACATAAAAGTAAAGCATAACGCGACAACGCATGCAATGTGTATAGGAACTTGAACACATGTAAGTAAAGCATAACGCGACAACGCATGCAATGTGTATAAAAAAAACTTCAACACATATAAGTAAAGCAATACGCGACAATGCATGCAATGTGTATAAAAGGAACTTGAACACATATAAGTAAAACAATATGCGACAACACATGCAATGTGTATAAAAGGAACTTGAACACATATAAGTAAAGCAATACGCGACAACGGATGCAATGTGTATAAAAGGAACTTGAACACATATAAGTAAAGCAATACGCGACAACGCATGCAATGTGTATAAAAGGAACTTGAACACATGTAAGTAAAGCATAACGCGACAACGCATGCAATGTGTATAAAAGGAACTTGAACACATCTAAGTAAAGCAATACGCGACAACGCATGCAATGTGTATAAAAGGAACTTGAACACATATAAGTAAAGCAATACGCGACAACGCATGCAATGTGTATAAAAGGAACTTGAACACATGTAAGTAAAGCAATACGCGACAACGCATGCAATGTGTATAAAAGGAATTTGAACACATGTAAGTAAAGCAATACGCGACAACGCATGCAATGTGTATAAAAGGAACTTGAACACATGTAAGCAAAGCATAACGCGACAAGGCATGCAATGTGTATAAAAGGAACTTGAACACATGTAAGTAAAGCATAACGCGACAACGCATGCAATGTGTATAAAAGGAACTTGAACACATGTAAGTAAAGCATAACGCGACAACGCATGCAATGTGTATAAAAGGAACTTGAACACATGTAAGTAAAGCAATACTCGACAACGCATGCAATGTGTATAAAAGGAACTTGAACACATGTAAGTAAAGCAATACGCGACAACGCATGCAATGTGTATAAAAGGAACTTGAACACATGTAAGTAAAGCATAACGCGGCAACGCATGCAATGTGTATAAAAGGAACTTGAACACATGTAAGTAAAGCAATATGCGACAACGCATGCAATGTGTATAAAAGCAAAAAGGGGGCATATTCAATTGAAGCATTATAAAGGCATGTTATTCATGATGTTGAGATGCAAATTCAGAACAAGACGAGGCATTGTGTAATGCGAGACGCGTAACGAGCGTGACAATTACAGTCAAAACAAAACAATACAATACCACATGTTTAAAGCGATTTGCGGAATCCACAAGGCATATACGAGGAAGGATACTCTTTGCGCGCACCGAGCATCGCACACAGAAGACATGGC
>JAPPVO010005042.1:0-12043 GCA_030407325.1 Camellia japonica | reverse complement strand
TGTTTTCCCCAAAATAGTATTTGAAATTCCTTTTTCTTAAATCCCTATGTTAATGTGGGGACATATTTTTAGGTAGTTCACGTGGCTGAGGTTGTTAGCCGAGGTACCACATGGGCGGACCATAGTGCCGAGATATGGTGCGATAATATCGAAATTCGAGATATTTGGATAGAGGACAAGAGTCCTAGATGACATCAAGCTACCTATTTGGATAGAGATGGGACTCTTGAGGGAGTTCATCTTAATCTGAATAGTGTGAGTTATGATAAATTTTATCCTTGTAAAAGATAGAGTCCCATGAAGTTAGACTTCTAGGGGAAGTTGAACATTGATCATTATTAAAGTAAGGCACCCTCGTGGGTCTAAGGTATGTTTTATTTGAGATGCTTTTATGCTTTCATTGTTGAAGTTTAAATACTTGTATTGATATCTGTAAGAGATAAGATTACTGACTTGATCGTTGGAGTGCCCTCGGGTGGACGAATCATCGCGGTATTCTCATATTCTTGTTGGCAGGTGTTCGGGCTTAATCTGTTTTGCCGGTGCTCTCCAGCTGAGTTCCTCGTTTGATTGTGTGGTCAAAAATCAGCACCCACAATTTGGCGCCGTCTGCAGGAAAGAAAGGAGAATTAATGGCCAACGACGGACAGAAAGAAAAGGTTGGGGATGACATCTCTACTGGGAATGGTAAGCACATTGACCCTAACGTGGAGGAGGATAACTGCAACGAAGAAACTCGGGATCAGAATCTCGGAGAGAAAGACATCGGCAATGAGGGTGACGTACCAAAGAAGTCAGACCGAGGCGGGTATTATAACGAGGACGACCTCCAGGTATGGAAAGATAGATGCCTGCAGAGGGGCGGCGAGATGAAGGGAATGACGAACAAATTGGCAGACCTGCAATCAGTCATCAATTTCATGATGCAGAACAACGTCATGCAGCCACCATTTTCATTACGAGATATGCTGATTCCAGCTGTTAAGAACAATGCCCCGAAATGGGGACAGAAAACAGTCCCTACAGTCCCCCAGCACTCCAGGACCAAGGAACACTCTCACTGACCTTTAAGGGAGGTCGGGCAAGAAGAGTCAATGAAAGGAGATTCTCGGAGGACGCATCGTACCAAGGAAGTTGACCCTAAAGAATATCGGCATGTTCAAGGGAAGGAACTTTTGTTTCGACACAACTAATGAAGAGAGGTCCAAAAGGACTCATAACGACACCAAGAGTAGCGCACCAAAGAGGCTGAAATCCATTGATAACCGAGCTCCTGGACGGACCAAGGAGAATCTGAGGGATTACCTCCAGAGGAAGCGACAAGATGCGAGGTAACCTCACCGGTCATGCCGAGAACACCGTTCTCGGTAGAATTGGACAATTTTGAGGCCCCGAAGAGGTTCCACATGCCGAGATTCCAGATATACGACGGGAAGTCTAACCCTAACTTTCACGTCAGCTTGTACGTGAACTCAATGGCACTATACACCGGGAACGAGCCATTGCTCTGCAAAGTGTTCCCCTCATCCTTTTGGCAAAGTGTTCCCCTCATCCTTTTGGCAAATTGCATCAGACTGGTTTCAAAAGTTGCCGAAAGGAACTGTGAAAAGCTGGGAAGGCCTAGCCGAGATGTTCATGGCTAGATTTGTGACAAACAAACTACAGCCATTAAGGGTAGACTCCCTGATGGCTCTAAGAATTGGCAAGGATAAAAGCCTTAGGGCTTATGCCAAAAGGTATTATGAGATGTTCAACCGAATACCAGGATGCAACCAAGAGGTGGCGGTCGTGTCTTTTAAGAACGGCCTGAAAGATGATTGTCTGCTTCGAAAATCACTGGCAAAGACATTGGCAAAAAGTATGGAGGAATTAATGGCCAGAATAGAGAAGTATGCCAGAGTCGAGGAGGATACGCCAGGGACAAAGCTGTCAAAACAAGAGAAGAGAAACGGCTCGCCGAAGCGAGGCCGAGGTAACACTGGATACAACAAGCAAAAGACAAGACTGAGGGCTGCACAGGCAGTCACAATCGTATTATGAATTCTGGTTTACAAAGTCTTGGAAAGAATCCGGAATCAGCCCTATTATAGAGCACCAGAGAAGCTTCCTGGTGAATTTATGGAAAGAAGTCTGGGGAAACACTATGCCTACCACAATGAGGATGGACACCTAACTCAAGGGTGCAAAGCCCTAAAGGCACATCTGGAAGACCTGGTAAGACAGGGTCATCTAAGGAACCTGGTAGATGAGACCAGGACAAGGGAAGAGCAAGCGAGATTGCCTCATGCACCGGCAGCACCACCCCCACGAGCACTGCAACCGCAAGCAGGCGGACCTCGAGTGATCAATGTGATTCACTCAAAGGTCAATGAGAACGAGATACGTGGGGAAACTCAGAAGGTAAAACACTTGCAACATGTGTATCAGGGCTGACAGAAGAGACCTAGGGCAGATGAGTGCCAGGGACCAGTGGTGTCTTTTACTGAAGACGACCTAGAGATGATGCAGCATCCACACAACGATGCCTTGGTAATATCCCTCCAGATTGGAGAATGCCAAGTAAAGCGAATTTTGATCGACCACGGCAACTCTTGTGACATCATGTATGTCAGGTGTTACAAGGAGCTTGGCCTCACAAAGATGATCTGGAACAATCCAATGGTCCAATGGTTGGGTTCAATGGAACACCGATATGGCCTCTGGGAGCAGTAAGTTTGGAGGTGCAGGCTTGCACCAAGAAGGTAAAAACTGAGTTCACAATAATTAACACTCCCTTCCCTTACAATGCTATCCTAGGAAGGCCATGGCTGCGTGCAATGGGGGTTGTTCCCTTAACATTGCACCAGCTGTTGCGATTCCCAACAGAGCATGGAATTGAGGAGGTCAGAGGGGATCAAGTGCAGGCAAAGAAATGCTCCATGGCAGCAATGAAATCCACCTGCAACATACGAGAAGCAGAAGCAGCGGAGATTGAAGATGAGGACATGGAAGTCCTTGAGGACGTCGGCAAAGAACCAGCCGAGAAAAGTGAGGAAGCCCTGAAGAGGATCTTAGTCTAGCAGGGGGATAAAGAGCGCTTCTTCCTTCTCGGCTCATACTTGGTCGAGGAGAAGGAAAAGGAATTGGAGGCGTTCTTGAGAGCAAACGTTGAGGTGTTTTCCTGGACACCATACGAGATGCCTAGCATTGCCCCGAGGTCACTTGCCATAAATTGAATGTGGACAGGTCGGCCAAACCTGTCATCCAGCAAGCAAGGAGGCCGACGTTTATGCATGTGGAGGCAGTAGAAGAGGAAGTGGATAAACTTCTGGAGGCCAGAGCCATATGAGAGGTACACTACCCGACATGGTTATCAAACACGGTTGTAGTGAAGAAAAAGAATGGGAAGTAGAGGGTCTACATGGACTTTACTAGTCTGAACAAGGCTTGTCCCAAAGACAGTTTTCCACTACCCAAGATTGACCAATTGGTGGATGCCACTTTAGGGCATGGAAGGATGAGCTTCCTGGACGCTTACAGAGGGTACCATCAAATAGCCATGTACCCCCCAGATGAGGAGAAGACTGCATTTATCACTTCAAAAGGGTTGTATTGCTACAAAGTGATGCCTTTTAGGTTGAAAAATGCAGGAGCAACTTACAGAGATTGGTGACTAAGATGTTCAGACATCTAATAGGTAAAACAGTGGAGGTATACATTGATGACATGGTTGTGAAGACCAAGGAACCTGAAGATCATCTGGCCGACCTGAAGACAGTCTTTGACATTTCAAAGACATTTCGGCTCCGACTCAATGCATCAAAGTGCGCATTTAGAGTTGGGTCAGGGAAGTTCCTGGGATACTTGGTCACCAGAAAGGGCATTGAGGCAAGCCTAGATCAAATCAAGGCCATTCTGGAGTTAGAGAGCCCAACGTCAGCAAAACAAGTGCAGATGCTGACCAGAAGGGCTGCAGCCCTAAACAGATTCATAAGCAGAAGTTCTGATAAATGCAAACCTTTCTTTAGTTTAGTAAAGAAAGCCACAGACTTCTTATGGACAGAGGAGTGCGAAGTCGCCTTGGCCGACTTAAAGAAATACTTGACCACAGTTCTAGTTCTCTCAAATCTAGTACCTGGAGAGGAGTTGTTCTTATACTTGGCGGTTTCAGAGCATAAAGTAAGTGCAGTGGTAGTCAGAAAAGAAAAAGGAGAACAAAAGGCAGTTTACTATGTGAGTAAAACCTTAGCAAATGCAGAGACCAGATATCTACCTTTGGAAAAGCTAACACTAGCTTTGGTAATGACCTCCAAGAAGCTGAATCATTACTTTCAAGCCCACAAGATTGTGGTGTTAACTGAACATCCTTTGAAGTCCCTGTTGCAGCAAGGAGATCTGGCAGGCCAGATAGCCAGATGGGCAGTGGTGTTGGGCCAAAATGACATGGAATTCAGACCCAAAACAGCAATCAAAGGCCAAGTTTTGGCCAACTTTGTGGCCGAGTTCACACCAGGTGCCATCATACATTCAGCTCCGTTGAGCCGAGGTATACGATGTCCAGGTGGACAAGGAGAAACCCAGTTGGGGATAGCCAAACAAAGGAAATAAGAGAAACTCAAGCCCTGCAGTATTTATGTCAGCGACTCCTTCCGCGTGTTCGTTGACGAAAGTTCAAACCGACAAGGAACGGGGGCAGGAGTAGTGCTAGTATCGCCGGATGGACAGATACTTGAATAATCCATTCATTTGGGGTTTAAAGCCTCAAACAACGAGGCAGAGTATGAAGCCCTGATCGCAAGGTTGAAATTGGCAGCAGCAATGGAAGCCGACGAGGTAATGGTCTTTTTTGACTCCCAACTTATCGTTAACCACGCAACAGGTGAATACGCAGCCCGAGATGAAAGGATGGTGGCCTATGTAAAAAAGGTTGGCAGACTGATAGGATTGTTCCAAAATTGCCGACTACAGCAAGTTAGCCGAGATGACAATAGCCATGCTGATGCATTGGCCAACCTGGCTAGTGCAATGAAACCAGAAGAGGCAAGAACAATAATGGTTGACTACTTATCAAGTCCAAGTGTAGAACCACTGAACACAGAGCATGAAGCAATGTGCGTGGAGATAGGACCAAGCTGGATATGCAATCATAGTATTCCTCAAAGATAGAAGACTGCCAGATGATCATAAAGAAACACACAAGATCAGACTGAACTTAGCAAGATTCAGTCGGACAGCATAAGGGCATCTCTACAGAAGATCTTTTACTAGACCCCTTTTGAAGCATGCATCATTCACAAGTTGAAAACTTCCTATATGAAATACATGAAGGAGTATGTGGAAGCCACACTGGGGGCAGGTCACTTGCTCATAGGGCCATTACTCAGGGGTACTGGTGGCCTTACATACAGAAAGATGCTGAAGCTTATATCAGAAAGTGTGAGAAGTGTCAAAGGTTTGCACCTTTGATACACCAACCAGCAGCAGATCTGAACCCAGTGTCCAGCCCTTGGCCATTTGCCTAATGGGGCATGGACCTTGTTGGACAACTGCCTCAAGCGACTGGACAAAGAAAGTTCCTGTTAGTGGCAACAGATTACTTTACCAAATGGGTTGAAGCTGAACCCCTCGTAAAGATTCGGGACATTGATGTAAAAAACTTAAATGGCGCGTGACAAATACGGTTCAATGGGGAAGAGACGTGTGGCAAAAACGATTGAATTACTGTGCATGATAGCTCATACGCGTGTAGAAATTCTTGGAGTTCTTGATTTAATGAAGCAAAGACCTCGACTAGGAGGATGATCTCGGCTAAAGAATTTGAAAAAATAAAAACTTCGCTCTTAGTTCTAAGTCATTGATGAAAACAAACTACAAGTCTTGGTTATGTGGAGCCGACTAATGATGACCTCAGTTGAGATATTGATCTCGGTAGAGATGACGATCTTGGTTGAGATGACGATCTTGGTTGAGATGGTGATCTTGGTTAACATGATGATTTCAGTTGAGATGTTGATCTTGGTTGAGATGTTGAATTTGAATGGGGGCAGAACTTATTTATTCTTGGTTTCTGATGAATTAATACTAAGATCTTGACGTTCTTGAACTAGCAAGTCATGATCTCTACTAGCAGTGCGATCTCTGTCGAGATGTTGGACCTAGATGAAATGGAACATGATTGTTCATTGTTCTTGGTTCTAGATTCTTGACGAGTGGACATTTGAGTCCTTGTTTCTTGGTGTCAACGAGTCACGATCTCGGTCGGAGAAGTACATGTATAGGTTCCATCACCTCAGCTCTTGAGTTTATGGGAAGAAGCCTTGGGAAACACTCCATTTACCACAATGAGGTGGACACCTGACTTAGAGGTGTAGAGCCTTGAAGATGCACTTAGAAGACCTGGTCAGACAGGGCCACTTGAGGGACCTAGTAGATGAGGCCAGAACGAGGGAAGAGCAAGCAAGGCTTCTACTAGCACCAGCAGCACCACAACCACAGCAAGCAGAACCTCAGGTGATCAATGTGATCCATTCGAAGGTTAATAAGAATGATATGCGTGGAGAGACCCAAAAGGTAAGGCACTTACAGCATGTGTATCAGGTCCACCAAAAGAAGCCTAGGACAAACGAGTACCAGGGACCAATGGTGTCCTTTACTGAGGTGGGCCTAGACATAGTGCAACATCCACACAACGATGCTCTGGTAGTGACCCTTAAGAATGGAGAATGCCAGGTAAGGCGCATTCTGATCGACCAAGGCAACTTTTGTGACATCATGTATGTCAGATGTTACGAGGAGCTTGGCCTTCACCAAGATGATTTGGAGCAGTCGGACAGCCTAATGGTTGGGTTCAATGGAACGCCGACATGGCCTCTGGGAGCAATAAATTTGGAGGTGTAGGCAGGCATTAGGAATGTTAGAACAAAATTTACAATAATTGATACCCCCTCCCCTTACAATACTATATTGGAAAGACCATGGCTGCATGTAATGAGGGTTGTTCCCTCAACGCTGCACTAGTTGTTACGATTTCCAACTAAACAAGGGATTGAGGAAGTTAGAAGGGATCAAATGCAGGTAAAGAATTGCTCCATGGCAACAATGAAATCCAACTACAATGTGCAAGAGGCAGAAAAAATAAAAATCGAGGACGAGGACATAGAAGTCCTAGATGATGTCGGCAAAGAACCGGCCGAAAAGAGTGAGGAAGCCGTAAAAAAAGTTCTGGTCCAAGAAGGGGATGAAGAGCGCTTCTTCTTTCTCGGCTCAGGCTTGGCTGATGAGAAGGAAATGGAGTTAGAGGCTTTTTTACGGGCCAACATAGAAGTATTTTCCTAGACACTATATGAGATGCTAGGCATTGACCCCGAGGTCACATACCATATGCTTAATATAGACAGGTCGGCTAAACTTGTTATCCAACGAGCAAGGAGGCCGACATTAATGCATGTTGAGGCTGTTGAGGACGAAGTGGACAAACTACTGGAAGCCAAAGCCATTCGCGAGGTGAACTACCCTACTTGGCTATTCAATACTGTGGTTATGAAAAAGAAGAACGGCAAATGGAGGGTTTGTGTTGACTTCACCAGCCTAAGTAAGGACAGTTTTTCACTGTCCAAGATTGATCAGTTAGTAGATGCCATTTCAGGGCATGGAAGGATGAGTTTCCTGGCCGCATACAGAGGCTATCACCAGATAGCCATATATGCCCCAGATGAGGAAAATAAAGTATTCATCGCCTCGAAAGGACTCTATTGTTACAGAGTGATGCCTTTCAGGTTGAAGAATGCAGGAGCAACCTACTAGAGATTGGTTACCAAGATGTTCAGGCATCTGATTGGGAGGACGGTAGAGGTCTATATTGATGACATGGTCGTGAAGATCAAAGAACTCGGGAACCATTTGGCATACTTGAAGACAGTTTTGCTACTCCACAGATTTAGAGGCACACCATAGGAAGTAATCCAAACAAGCCTTTCCTGATCGATAACCATGCCCTGCTTCCATACCTTGATTGATTCACTCCACTCATGAGTCCATTCCTCCATTGTTTTAATTTCTCTTTCATGCTTTTGATAGATTCAAAAGTCAGCACTACGTCTCTGTCTCCTCCGTCTCTAGAATATCTCTCATACTTCTGATTTGCAGCTCCTCTTTGAACATTGCCAACTACTTAGTAGCTTGAGTCTAACAATCGCACTGTTATAAAGCCAGCCATTTCCTTTCTCAGAAGCATTAACAGTAATGTTAGTATTTGGTACTACCCCTCTTCCACTTACAGCTTGTGCGTATGACATCTCCTTTGTACCATACTTAGAGGTCTACTAGTATCATTAACCTCTCTCCAACCAACTGGTATGTTTCTAGTATTACCCATCTCCTTTCTTCCAACCAGTGATTTTAGTGACCTCTGTTGTTCATCTTGATCTTTGCCAAAATCTGTGACTTTTACTTTCAATGCTCTGTTATCACACCAGAGTCCATTAGCTTTCTGGACTGCCATCTTTGCTGCCACTGGACAGGCATAACGTACAAAACCAAATCTGGAACGCGTCATCTTCCGTCTTTTGTTTGGGATAAACACATCCTTTACAATCCCAAAGTTGGTAAAGACTTTGTACAACTCTTTTGGATCCAGAGATTCTGGTAGATTGTCCACAAAAACCGTGTGAATTTCACTGACCCTTCCTTTGTTCCTATACCCTTGATCTCCATGCTTTCTCAGCACCGACTTCCATCTTCCTCCTTCCATAAGTTAAACACAATGATATCTTAATGGTCACCTTTTACTTTAAAACAAAACATCCATAAATATGATTTATATTTATAACAATATCATTATCACAATATTTTTATGATATTTTTTGTATAAATTTTTATATATGAATATAATTTTTCATTTTTATTTCCACTATTATATCTAGATTAAATCAATTTAATTTAAATATATTTAAAAAGTACAAAATTTATACAAAAAAATTAAAACAAATCCATTGAATAAAACAAAATAAAATAATATATTTAATTTTTGTATTTTTGTTTTTTTTTTTTTTTTGTATTTGGCGAATTTAAAAAAAAATCACAAAATATTATATTTCTTAAGTATATTAGATTTGGTGTATCTAAAAATTTTTAAAAAATTACTTAAAATAATAAAAAAAATTCAGTAAAATTTAAAAAAAACAAAAAATAAAAAATTCAATTTTTTTTGTGAGTTAAACCAAAGAAAATAATTATTATTTATCTTAAAATGATATAAACGAAATATCTATATTATTTATTATTTTATATGTATAAAGGTTAAAGGGCAAATATGTCATTTTAATCTGATAAAAGAGTAAGTGTAATTTTTTAAATGTAAAAAAGAATTTATATTAAATAGAAATCTTGGGATTGTCAGTGTAACTTACCCTTTATTATTTTTTATCAATCATGTGGTAGTACTGCCACAATAAGCTACCAAAACATACATTGTTGATTAATTATGGGGAAATTTAAAATCACTATATATGTAAAAAAAAAATTAATTATAGATCAATTGAGAAATTTTAAAACTATTAATAATAAAATTCTTAAACTTTTTCATCAATTTGTAATAATTTTGTGGGGATATCACTGGATGGTAATTTTCCCATTAATTATTAGTTCTGAAAGTTTCGAATGAAATTTGTAAAATGTCTACAGAACAAAAAAGTGGAAATTACGTCTCAGTGAAAGGTGAGAAACAAATTACAAATGAATGAAACTTGATATAAAATTTCAACGCAAGTGAAACAGTCGAAAAAAGAAAGATAAAATTCATTTTATACCTAGACTAGAGTAATTAAATTAAAATAAAATAATGAATTGATCAAAATATAAAATATAATTAAAGATTGATTTTAAATATTATTAAATTAAAATATAAAATAAATAATAATTAAAGATTGATATAAAATATAATTAAATTAAAATTAGATTAAGATGTTCAGAAATATAATAAATAATTAAAGATTTAAAATTAATTGTGATCTAAAAGATAATTAGATTAAAAGGTTAGGAATTACAATAAATAATTAAAGATTTAGGATTAATTGTGATTTAAAATATAATTATATTAAAAAGTTAAAAATTACAATAAGTAATTTAGAATTTATGATTAATTGTAATTTAATTGAATTAATGTTAGAAATTATAAATTATGTGTGTGAAAGAAGAGAGAGAAAGAAAATAATAAAACAAAGGCATAATGTTTGAAGGCATTATAATCATTTTACATCTATAATTAACGGAATTAACAGTTACAATTTTGTTCAAAATCATATAAAAACTTTCTAACTATGTTTGAACTATAGGGAGGTAAAGCGTTTCGATCTCAAATTACAGTGAGGTGTTTGGTCTAATGATTGTGTAGGAATACTTTTGTGGCGTGAAGTTACGAGTTCAAATCCAATGTCAAGGAATTTGAATTTTTTATTATATTTATTTCTCTCCCAAATTTGTGTATAAATTAGTGGTTATTGTTGAGCTTAGACTTGTTGATCGTGGACCTTCTGCTACTTCCAGAATTTTTAGATAGAATTTTTCGCAAGGTGCCTCACCTATCCCATGTATTGAGGAGAAGTTATTCGTTGGTCCTAAGGCACAGTCACATAATGCTCTAGGCGTATTTTGATTGATAGATGTTGAAATTTACGATTTTATATTGAGTGATTTAGAAATTTAAGGAGTATAAAACTTTGTGATTGGCCGGAGCATGACCACTTGTCCGTAGACCAATTAATAATTTTTCGTATTGAGACTCTCTCCCTATTACGATCAAATTTGACAAATCGATCATATGGTAAAGATGTAACTTGAATGAAATAAGAGAAAGGAGAGAATTCAAAAATAATCCAACATCATAATTATATAGGGCAAATTATATTAGTAGTCTATGTATTTTATCTTTGTATTATTTTGGTTTTTATACTTCAATTAGCTCAATTTTGGCTCTTAATTTCAGATTTTGTTTTAATTTGGTTCAATTAATAATGTCTTTAGTGTTTTTTTTTTTCTTTTCAAAATATCACTAAATTGGTTGAGGTTAATTAACTAAGTTGAGTGAGTTTATAATTTTGCCTTAAAAATATGATACATGACACTTATGTACTTATTTTTTATAAAAAAAAAAAATTGTTAAGAATTATAACTAATTGAACTAAATTGATACAAAATCATAAATTTATGATCAAAATCAAATCAATTAAAAATACAAAAACTAAAATGATATGGGAAATAAAGTACAACGTCTGCATCATAATTTGCCCAACTATGTAAGTAAAGGGTTTAAATAAATGATGAGATACAAAACGATAATAAAAAATAAAAGATAAATTATAAATATATTTTTTGAGATTTGATTAAAATAAAAATCGTTTCATGTGATTTTGAAAATTACATTTCACCTCTCGAGATTTCTAATTTCATAGCAAATCGTTCATTTTATTAATAAATTATCAAGTTAATTAACTGTTTTTAATAATGTTGGAAATATGTTTGAATTAATAATTTAAGTAATTTTATTATTGTATAAGAGAGTAATTATGAATTTCATTTTTTTAATTAATTCTGTTAAATCAAAAAGGATAACTTACATTGACACCTCCCGAGGTTTCAATTTAATACTAATCCCTTCTGACATTTCAGAAATTACACTTCCCTCCCTATCAATGTTTGTTTTTCAACAGAACTAATGGAAAAAGTGTAATGAAATTAATACCCTCCACTAAAGATATTAATTTATGGAATTACCATCAACTCTTCCCCTTTCATTGTTCTCTTTTACTCTCAATGCTGCTAGCATAGCGACTCTCTTACCACTATGCTATGGGTTTATAATCCCTTAAAGAAAATATATATATATATATATATATATGCCAAATTGAATATTAGTGGTCTAGATATATTTAAAGTATGGGCTCACAACACTTAGGTGCTGTTTGATAAAGTTGAAAACTAAAAACTAAAGATTGAAAATTAAGTATTAAAAACTAAATGCTTAATTTGTTAAACTAAAAACTGTTTGATGAAAATTTAAGTGTTGAAT